>CAUYQV010094076.1:0-34259 GCA_963574575.1 Galagoides demidoff | reverse complement strand
AGACGGAGCCTCAAGCTATCCCCCTGGGTAGAGTGCCATGGCATCACAGCTCAGAGCAACCTCCTCCAACTCCTGGGCTCAAGCGAGTCTCCTGCCTCCGCCTCCCAAGTAGCTGGGACCACAGGTGCCCACCACAACGCCCGGCCATTTTTTGGTTGCAGCCATCATTGTTGTTTGGTGGGCCGGGCTGGGGATTTGAACCTGCCACCTTAGGTGTACGTGGCTGGCGCCTTAGCCGATTGAGCCACAGGCGCCGAGCCAACATGTGGCCTTTTTATGTCTTCAAGTTTCATGCACATTGTAGCATGAATTGATATCTCAATTCTTTTCATGGCTTAATAATATTCCATTGTAGAGATATATTACATTTTGTTTAACGGTTCATCAGTTGATGGACATTTTGGTTGTCTCTAAATTATGGCTATTATGGATAATGCTGCTATGAACATTCTTGTACAAATTTTTATATAAACATGCTTTCACCTCTCTTTATTATATACCTAGGAATAGAATTTCTGTATCATATGGTCACCATTTCTACCTTGTTGAAGAACACCAAACTATTTTCCAATGTGGTTGTACCATTTTACGTTCTCAGCAGTAATAATGAGGGTGTCAGTTCCTCTGTATTCTTTATAATATTAGTGTTGTCTGCCTTTTGATTATAGCCATGCTGGTGAGTATCAAGTGAGAAAAAAAAACTTTTTACTGAAAAATTGTACTAATTCAACATTTTAATGACATGAATATGTCCCAGTACTCATTGGAGCAAGCTGTTTTATAAATATAAATATAAATGTATAAAACACATGAAATCAATACCTTCTTTGTATGTTAACACATGGGATACACCCAGACCACATTCCTGAAATAAATTCTGGATAAGTCATTTGGAATGTGATATGGATGTCTAAGATAATTTGTTTTGAAAAGATCTAACTGCAAATTTTGCCTTTATGAATGTGGAACATTGTGGGTCCTCCTTATGTCAATGCCAACTCCAAATCAGTTATTGAACAGTTAGCTTTTAGCACCACCTGTTCTTATTATATAGCATTCGACTAAACTTTAGCACTAATATTCTTTTCCTATATCGAAAAGCTAAATAGTAGACAATATTTAGACACTTAGAATAAAGATAATTTAACAAAAGCAAATTGTAATTTAGGAGACATTTCTCCTGAAATTTAGAAGCTTAGTAGACTAAGTTCAATAAATTGAAGCTTCTATAAAACCAAATGATAATCTATCCTCATGTTGTGTTCATGAGTGAAAGACTTGGCCTCTGCCTCAAATCATTTTACCTTTGCAAATCATTTTAATTATTTAAATTTGTTACCCTGAACTGTGAAAATATTTAACCAACAGTACGGCTACAAAAGCAGCTCCAGCAGTGAGAAACTGATGATGCCAAGAACACAGCCTGAAACAGTTTCAGGTAACTCCCGCTGAACTTGTCTTGCTAACATAGATAATCTGTCACATTTTTGATGACTCAGACTTCTCTCCTGTCTCAATCTGAACGTTGTATTTGAATTAAGTCAGTATTATTCACATATTAACAATTTGACATTTTATATTTTAATTCACCTTAGAAATCTTACGTAAAATTGCCCATAAAGTTAATCATGATCTCTAACTCTCTTCAAAATTATCTCATCTCCAGCCTCTAAATTTGGGTACATTTGTCTTTTTGCTACATTTGTAATTGTGTTGGATATGATATCAAACAGTTTGATAAAACAGACCTACCCATATATCATATACTACTTTAAAAATAATAAAGGACTAGACTGAACTATTTGCTCTGAAGGAATATCCACTGAAACAAATTTGGGTGCTGGAAGCACAAGTAGAAAAAATGTCGAAAGATAAAAAATTAGCTATCAAAACAGGGAGCTACCAAGGAGTTAACCTGTAAGAAACGCTCTCAGGCTAGGATCAATCAACTACTCCATGCAAAGATGTCTTTGAATATAAGTAATGACCACAGGAGAGAAATCAACATGATGTTAGATTCTCAGAAATGAGAAAATTTATTTGGTGACAAAAGCACTGGATAAAACAGCAAATAACAGGTTTTCATAACAATGTTTACATCAGTTGTCTTTACATACAGAATATGGGCCAAGTATACTCTGAAGTATTAAACCAATCATGTAAATGGTTTATTCCTAAGTCTGTCAGCAAGGTCATCAGTGAGTAATAGTAACAAGGTGAAAGACCCATATTTAACCCACGATTAACCTTCCTTTTAGTGTCAGTTTTTTATTCCAATCAGAAACAACTGATCTCAATTTTGTTGTCAAAATGTTCCTGGCTTTCACTATATTAAAACTAGACATTTATTCTGAACCTTGTTATCTCATTTAGTAGACAAGCATTCTGAGGCAAAATACCCCCAAAGTACAGTATTCTGTACAGCAGTAGTTCTCAACCTTCCTAATGCCGCAACCCTTTAATATAGTTCTTCATGTTGTGGTGACCACCAACCATAAAATTATTTTGGCTGAGGAACTGTATTAAAGGGTCATGGCATTAGGAAGGTTGAGAATCACTGCTGTACAGGGTGGTAAGGTTCATATAATACCCAGGACCAGGATGTGGCACTTCCATTAAGAAATTTAAAAAATGGTCCAGTTTGGAAGTCAGACAACCCAGTAAGTGAGGTATGTGTTTGTCTGTATGTAGCAGGACAAGTGTAGTGTGTGTAGATAAAGAGTACAGCAAATAAGACCTTTCCTCAAGGTAGACTGGTAAAAGCAGTTAAACAAGGTTACAGGGTCTCCAGTACTGGTAAGGGTTCAGGGAAGGATTTTTTTTTTTTGAGACAGAGTCTTACTTTGTTGCCCTCGGTAGAGTGCTGTGGTGTCACAGCTCACAGCAACCTTCAGCTCTTGGGTTTAGGCAATTCTCTTGCCTAAGAGTCCCAAGTAGCTGGGACTATAAGCGCCTGCCACAACACCTGGCTATTTTTTGTTGCAGTTTAGCCGGGGCTGGGTTCAAACCTGCCATCCTTGGTATATGGGGCTCAGTGGTATATACTCACTGAGCCACAGGGGCCGCTCTTGGGGAAGGATTTTATAGTCAAACATTAGGTGGATTAACTAGACAAAATGTATGGAAAGATACTTTCAATATTTTACTGAAACTCAGAGAGCTAGGTCAACAAAGAGATAATATTATGGCTTAGAAGACCATGAAATCCTTTGTGTGAGCAGAATAATTCAAAATTCTACAGACAAGTGGGGCAGAGGCTGCTGATAAACTTTCCATACTTGAAAGGACTGCTTTGGGACAGAGATGGGCCCGACTCTCCAGGTAAGGAGACTGCAGTAGATTGAGCTGTAGGAAACTGGAGTTGACAAGGACAGAAGCTAACCTCTCTAATCAACTGAGAATTCAACCTTGCTCATAGGATACTTGCTGCTTATATTTTCACATATTTCCTTCTATTCTTCTCTGCACAAGTAAATATTTTCAGATTTCTTTTCAGTTTTGCAAGTAATTTATCAAATCCACTCTTAGGGTAAAATAGCATACATTAGAAATAAAGATTACAGAACTCTTTATCACCACTCTCAAGTGTATTTCTCCTTTCAGAGATAATGACTCATCAATTTTCTGTGTATCTTTCTATGAGTTTTTTAAAATATGTGTGTGTACCACAGATGGAATGATATACCAACCTCATTTCTCTTTTTAAAGCAAATGTCATCATATCATATATATATATTTTTTTTTCCTGTAACTTCCTCTTTTCATTAAAAAATGTCTTGTTATCCAATCTTTCCAAGTCTATACCTCATTCTTTTTATTTGCTACATAGTAGACTGCAATGTGGACATAATCACTTAATTAATTATAATTCATTTAACTAATTCTAAATTCAAGGATCATCCTTATAATTGTCTCCCATGCATAGTAAATGTTACTCTAAGAATGCTGCCATGAAGTGGAATTGTTCAGTCAAAAGATTTTAAAGTCTGAACTAATTTTCCTCCTTAACAGCTACCCTTTTAAAATACTAGTAGCAGTGTATGAAATATGGTTTGCCCATATTCTCAACAATATTTGTTATTATCATTTATAAAATGCACGTTATATATATGAATTATGCCTTCATATACAGTTTGCTATCCCTTTCTCCCTCAATGCAACTTAAAAATCTTCTAGTGTTATTCAACCTGCTTCTAAAATATTTTCATTGGCTCTATAACTTTCCATTCTCAGTAATTCCTCTATTGTTACACGGTTAGCCTCTCCCCAGTTTCTCATCTCATCTCAGTTAATTCACTCACCCAATGCAATGGGCTTTATTATAAATAACGTCTGAATTTCCAAAACCAAAATAAATCTTTGAAGGAAGAAGACTGTTACAATAAAAGGTTATTGCAAGGACTTTGCCATGAAGTAACTGAATTGAGCAACACCAGCACTGTTGGAAAAAGCGCGTGGGCCCCTAACACGTAGGTTTTGGTCGCGAATGTTCTCATTTGTGTCCATATACTCTGATGTGTTTTTTTCAAAAATAGAAATTTGACTCATTATTTACATATGGTGAGGGCTCCCAGGTAAGTATCCAGCCACATATTGCTCTATTTTTCATATTGTATGGCTGGACACTTTCCGGACAGACTTCATTTATTTAGACAAAAATCAAGAGTAGATCTAAAATCACCTAAGAACATTTAGAGTTATGTAAGAAGAAGTGTACATGCTGAAGAAATGATATCCCTTACAGTTAAAGATAACTAGGAGAAAGGGGGATGAGAAGAGAATGAGTTGTTTTTATATTATATGATGGGACTTAAAGGTAAAGTAGCTCAACATTTTTTGGTATGAGAGATTTAAAAAATAGAAAATTACCTTCCATTTAAATAATTTTGGCTCAGATAAACCTTTTATTTCTGACAACAAAGTACTATCAGTCAAGTAAAGGATAAAGTTTTTTTTTTTTGGAGACAAAGTCTCATTATGTTGCCCTCAGTAGAGTACTGTGCTGTCACAGCTCACAGCAACTTCAAACTCTTGGGCTTAAGTGATTCTCTTGTCTTAGCCTCCCAAGTAGCTGGGACTATAGGCGCCCACAACAATGCCAGGCTAAAGGATAATGTATTTATCATTATATCATCATGGTCTAGCATATTTTTGGTTTGTTAGTTTATATCCTAAAAACATTTGAAAGATCTAAGAATCCAAAAATCAGCAAACCTGTTGCATTAAACTCAATTTACAATGTCAAATCTTTTTTCTTTCTTTCTTTTTTTTTAATAGTTTAGACAGCTAACGATCTTTATTTATTTTCTTTTTGCAATTTTTGGCTGAGGCTGGGTTTGAACCCGCCATCTCTGGCATATGGGGCCAGCACACTACTCCTTTGAGCCACAGGGGCCGCCCAAATCTTTTTTTTATAAAAAGAAAAAATAGGCCAAGCACAGAGGCTCATCCCAGCACTTTGTGGGGTCAAGGTGGGAAGATCAGTTGAGACCAGGAATTCAAGACCAGCTTGGGCAATATAATGAAATCCCATCTCTACAAAATGAAAAAAATCCAGCCCTAGCTACAGGACTGGAAAGCTAAAGCATAAGGATCACTGGAGCCCAGAATTAAAGGTTACAGTGAGCTATAATCACGCCATGGCACTCCAGCCTGACTGACAGTGACAGAGTAAGATACTGTTTTCAAAACAAATAAAAATAACAATGACAAAAACCCAAAAAATACTATTTTAGAGTTTAACATAATTCAAACTATGATGAATTATGTACAAAATTATCCACATATTTATAAAATTAATTTATTACTACAACTTACAACTGAATTTTGAAAGGTAGATTTATGAAAATATATAGATATTTGTATAAAAATAAGTTCTTTTTTTTTTTTTTAGACAGAGCCGCAAGCTGTCCCCCTGGGTAGAGTACCATGGCATCACAGCTCACAGCAACCTCCAACTCCTGGGCTTAAGCGAGTCTCCTGCTTCAGCCTCCCAAGTAGCTGGGACCACAGGCACCTGCCACAACGCCCAGCTATTTTTTGGTTGCAGCTGTCATTGTTGTTTTTACGGGCTGGGGGCTGGATTCAATCCTGCCACCTTAGGTGTATGTGGCTGGTGCCTTAGCCACTTGAGCCACAGGTGCTAAGCCTAAAAATAAGTTCTTATAATTTTATCTTTAACATTTACGGGATGGTCATTTTCTTCAATTATACTAAGGTATCAGTTGGCAAGCAGGGCAGATCAGAATCTCCTGCTCTTCAGATTACATACTAGCTTGGCATATTGTGACTTCCTTAGGGACACATTTGTTCTCTGGTTGAGAAGCTGCTGATCGTGTTTTGCAAATATGAGCTTTTTTTTTTTTTTTTTGAGACAGAGCTTCAAGCTGTCACCCTGGGTAGAGTGCTGTGGTATCACAGCTCACAGCAACCTCCAACTCCTCGGCTTAAGAGATTCTCCTGCCTCTGCCTCCCAAGTAGCTGGGACTATAGGCACCTGCCACAACACCCAGCTATTTTTTGGTTGCAGCTGTCACTGTTGTTTGGCAGGCCCGAGCTGGATTCGAACCTAGCAGCTCAGGTGTATGGATGAGCTGCTTGAGCCACAGGCGCTGAGCTGCATATATGAAAGTTTTGAAGGTAGAAAACATGTGAAGAATAATTGTTGTAGATTAGAGAATACATCTGAAATTGCTTTCCTTTCATGTTGACATTAAAATAAAAAATGTTAAGTAATTTACTTTTGGGCATCACTGGTATCTATTGCTCTATCAATTCTTTTCTTACATTAACATTTAATATACATACTTAGATACTGAATCAAAATTACGTTCAATAAAATTACGGGAACAAGTATAGACGTTTAAAAATATACCTATAAAATTACAGAGAAATAGTTCTAGTAACTCGGGTCTTTCCCTTTGTGAAATTTTCTAAATTGAAAAGTAAGTAGGTAGGGAAAACTTATAAACCCAGCAATTAATGTTGCAATGATTCCTGCAGGACATGAGAAAGGAACTTGAAAGCTGTTTGGGTATTTGTCCAAACATTTCTGCCACTCAGATGATTTCTTCAACGAGTTTACTTCTCAGCTGTAATACTACATCTGTCATTTTTGGCTTACAAGCTAATTCTTAAATGAATGTAACAGATCTTTTTTTTGCTGAGTTAAAAACGCTGAGTATGTTTAGCAACTGTACCACGGATTTATAAGAATTTCAAGCATGCATTAGAGTAATTCAATGCATCTATCATATCATGATCAAATAAAATATGTAATATCATTATGAAATAAACAACAGAGTAATATTTGGCCATCGTATAAAAGAAAAAATAGGTAGTAAAGGTATGTGAAGATAAAGGTACTTAAGTGAAACAAATGTAATGAAAGGAATGTTGCCTTAAAATAAATCAAAGCATGCATGAGATAAAATTAGAGTAAAAATTTTAAACAGTGTTTCAATGGAGTGGTTTTTTCTTTTTGTGTCAACATGACAGCAAACATTTAAAATTCAGCATGAATCATCCTTTGAACCAAGAGTATAAATATTGTATCAGTCCTTCACAGTACTCATAAATCTATTTTGTGCTGCTTTCCATATATACCTCATAATCTTGGTCTACATTAAAGACAAAACTTAGAATATATAAATTGAACCAAAAAATGTCATTAGTAAAAGCACTTCAGGAAGAAGAGTAGAAATAAAGTATTAGCAATAGCAGGATGGAGGCTAATCATCATTTCCTCCTATTTTTTTCTATAAAAAAAGAAAGGCAATCAATTTACCATGGTTAACATACAACTGTAGAAAAGCAAAATGGGCTGCATAAGTCACTTACCTGGATGAACTTTCTAATGACAGAAAAACTTTATAAATCTTGATTTACATAAATTAGCATTGCAAATATGGGATAAAGAATTGTATGACAATTCTAGGAAACCCCAGCATCTGCATCTAGCAACCACAGAGTCCAAGGTCTTCAACCCCTGGTGATTGTGTAGTAAAGCTGGATAAATAGACTGACTTTTTTCTTTTCTGAGGGTGAAATTTACTCCTGAGCTTGATTTTATCTAGTCTAATCAGGTAGGACCATCACAACCACTTGTGGAATTCCCAAGAACTCTAGATGTCATGGTTTCACCTACTGAATCAATATTCAGTAGGTGGGGAATCAATATGGGGAAATAGTTGGGCATATTGAGTTCTGGGTGATTAAATGAGCCAGTACAAGTAAAATGCTCCCAGCAGTATAGTGTATGATTAAAATATAAGTTACTGGAGTGAGGGATTCCTGCCTAAATCATCTTTGGATTCCCAGGATCTAGCAGATTACCTGGTATAAATTCTTACTGAGACAATTATATACCTGGCATATTACAAGCACTTAATCTTTATTGAATGATTGAGTTGATTTTTAGGTGTAACAAAATTAAAATGGTTAAATAGGTTTGTGCCAGAGCAGAAAACATTACAATGTCAAAAACTAATTTCACTAGGATAGTCTATTCTGAAGTATGACAAAAACAGTGAATCAAGATGATCATTTCCAGGTTTAGATATCAGTAAAAGATGAACACAAATTACAGGGAGTGAAGAAAAGAGAAACCAAAATGATTGTAGGATAGGCATGACCAAGAAAGATTAAAGTTTCTAAAAGTGTAGTTAATGGTTAAGATGGCAGGAGACATGACAGCATTCTAAAAACATTTAAAAGAAAACCCCAGAAGGCTTGGCGCCTGTGGCTCAAGTGGCTAAGGCACCAGCCACATACACCTAAGGTGGCAGGTTCGAATCCAGCCTGGGCCTGCCAAACAGTGATGGCTGCAACCAAAAAAAATAGCCAGGCGTTGTGGCAGGCGTCTGTGGTCCCAGCTCCTTGGGAGGCTGAGGCTGGAGACTTGCTTGAGCCCAGGAGTTGGAGGTTGCTGTGAGCTGTGATGCCATGGCACTCTACCCAGAGGGATAGCTTGAGGCTCTGTCTCAAAAAATAAAAATAAAAAATAAAATAAATAAACCCCCAGAAATGCTAAAGAAGAGAACAAAGTTAGTGTGATATGACAGGATCTATTTAAGTTTGTATTAAGTTAAAATTATTGCAAAAGTTTATATACACTTTTAGGAATCTGTGACTAGTTTACCACCAAGAATGCAATGAAATCTCTCATGAGAATATGCAAAACAGAAGAAAATTATGTCACAGTTATGAGAAGAACTACATCAATTTGTTAGGTCTTTTCTGTCCTTAGACTTACTACCCTAAATAATTACTTATTAGTTTTTCTGTAGAACACTGCTTTGGAATTTTCAAACAGATAGATATACTGCATTGTGCCAGTTAGGCATTCAGCAAACACATATTATGTTATGATCATATCCTTATTTGCTATAGTTGTTTATGAAGTGGGAAGCTTATACAGTTTCAGGAAATTTCCACATACCTACAGGTCTGTTTAGCCTTCTATTTATGGCTATAAATACTTCAGGATAAAAATGAAATAATAAAGAACCTCATATAATCAATGAAACTCACTAAATAATAGTTGAATAAAGAAACATTTAATAAACATTTAATATCCTACATTATTATTTTGAAGAAATGCCTTCTCTTCTTAAACATCTTTTTGGGGATCAGTTTTCTCCCTACAGTTTTCCTATGTCCTCTCCATTCCAGAAAAAGTTGTTTCTCCTCTCTGGGTTGGCAAAAATTTGGTCCTTTTATGATTGCTCTGCCTCTTGTTCCTTTTCTCTCACTTGCTGTTGGAACTATGACCCAAGTGGCTCATGAGAGGCTGGTGATAAAAAGCCAAAGGCATTTACTAAGAGGACACTTGCACTGGCATGATGCCTGTCAGCGAGTGTAGAGACAACACCAAGGAAGGGAACCTAACCCCTGAGTGCTTTGTGTTTTTATTTGCTTTTCACATACAGGTATATATATTTTTCATGTATTAAAAAACTTTAATGCAGAATTTAACATTATTCTCTTTTTAGAGATAAAGATACTGAGACTTAGAAGTTAATAACTTCTGGAAAGCTAGAATCTGCACCTAGGTCTGCTTTAAATTTCTGGGCTCTTAGATTTTTCACATCTATATCCAAGATAGAAAAATAAATTAAGAAAAAATAAAAACAAAGGATATACCAAAAACACACATATAACTTCTGGCAGTACACCATTGGCAGTTAATTGTGGACAGAGACAATTAAAGTAAAAAGATACTGACGAAGTACTTGACCCAAAAAATGAACAAAGAAGAAAACAGGGAAGAGTTCTCGATATGCAAAGAAAAAGCTTTGTTTAGGGTAAGGGGTTGAAGGAGGTTCAGACCATTAGAGGGTGATATGGAAAGCCTAAGAGAAAAGTTACTCATATTTTCCTTGCTTTGGACAAAGATGGTTCTGTGCCTTACAAATACTTAACAGTCTGTGCTCGAACATAAGAAAAGGCCTTTCTCCCTTGAGACAAAAAAGGGTGTCACCTTCTAAGTCCTTACAGTCTCTCTCTTTGGATATTCCACTCATCATTTTGAAAGGCAAAATACTGTTTAGGGAAGACAGACTGGTTTGCAATGCAAATTCTGAATGCTGATACTGTTCATGTGAAGGAATCAGTAAAAATGGAAGCAAAGACATGTAACATAGATTAATAATTACTTCTAGAATATAGCCTCACAACTACACTGAAAATAATTATAGAGATTATAGAGAAAAGAAACATAAGAAGTCACACTCTAAAGATCACAGACATCCCAACAGAACCAATGTAAAACCCCCACTATATGAATGGACACTTGTGGTAAAAATGAAAATGCAGTCAGTTTATCATCTAGGGATTCAAATAGTGGAAAAATGAAAAGCAGTGAAGAGGATGTGTTTTAAGGAAGTATGTGGTATAAAAAAGTGTCTCAAGTAATCTTGAAGGTTCAAGAGATTAAAATATTCTTTTTTTTTTTTTTTATTACAGGTACCCACCACAATGCCCAGCTATTTTTTTGTTGTAGCTGTTGTTGTTTTGCAGGCCCTGGGCCAGCTTTGAACCTGCTCAGCTCTGCTAAGCTACAGGCACCGAACCAGATGAAAGTATTCTTTAATGCAATGTGATTTTACTTATTTTTTACTTTTTTCTTGAGACAAAGTCTTGCTGTGTAGCCCTGGGTAGAGTACTGTAACATCATAGCTCATAGCAATGTCAAACTCCTGGGCTCAAATGATCCTCTTTTTTTTTTTTTTTTTTTTTGAGACAGAGCCTCAAGCTGTCCCCCTGGGTAGAGTGCCGTAGCATCAAAGCGCACAGCAACCTCCAATTCCTGGGCCCAAGCGAGTCTCCTGCCTCAGCTTCCCAAGTAGCTGGGACCACAGGTGCCTGCTACAATGCCTGGCTATTTTTTTGTTGCAGCTGTCATTGTTGTTTGGTGGGCCTGGGGCTGGATTCGAACTCACCACCTTAGGTGTATGTGGCTGGCGCCTGAGCCACTTGAGCCACAGGTGCTGAGCCCAAATGATCCTCTTGCCTCAGCCTCCCCAGTAGCCAGAACTACAGGCGCTCGCCACAATACCTGTCTATGTTTTCTATTTTTAGTAGAAATGGGGTCTTGCTCTTGCTCAGGCTCAAACCATTCACCTGCCTTGGCCTCTCAGAGTGTCAGGATTACAGGTGTGAGCCACTCACTGTATCTGGCCTGTAATGTGATTTTATTTTTTTTTATTAATTATTATTATTATTATTTTTTGTTTGGGACTCATTGAGGGTACAAAGAATTAGGTTACACTGTTAAAGTCCCTCTTATAATTGTGTCCCATCCTCACAAGGTGTGTCATACACCATGACCCAACAACACCCCTCCTGCTCTCTCCCCACTTGCTCATTCCCTTACCCTCCCCCTTATATTACCTCATCTACTGCCTTCATATTAGAATATAGTACATTGGATTCTTGCTTCTCCATTCTTATGATGCTTTACTAAGAAAAATGTGTTCACCTACATCCAGGTTAATACAAAAGATGTAAAGTCTCCATTTTTTTAGGGGATGAATAGTATTCCATGGTATACATATACCACAGCTTATAAATCCATTCCTGGGTTGGTGGGCATTTAAGCTCTTTCCACAATTTGGCGATTGTAAATTGAGGTGCAATAAACAGTCTAGTGCAAAAATATCCTATGATAAAAGGATTTTTCTCTTTTGGGTAGATGCCTAGTAATGGGATTGCAGGATCAAATGGGAGGTCTAATTTGTGTTCTTTGAAGATTCTCCATACTTCCTTCCAAAAAGGTCGTACTAGTTTGCAATTCCATCAGCAGTAAGAAGTATTCCCTTCTCAACACCATGACACCAGCATCAGCAGCTCTGAGACTTTGTGATGTAGGCAATTCTCACTGAGGTTAGGTAATATCTCAGGGTAGTTTTGATTTGCATTTCTCGGATGATTAGGGGTGATGAGCATTTTTTCATATGTTTGTTAGCCATTGGTCTGTCTTCTTTAGAGAAGGTTCTATTCATCTCTCTTGCCCAGTGATATACGGGATTGTTGGGTCTTTTTGAGGCTCTGTCTCAAAAAAAACAAAAACAAAAAAAAAACCCCAAAACCTGCCTAGGCTATATGGGGTTTCTTCTGTTCCATACAAAATAAAGATTTGGAGACAGAGCCTCAAGCTGTCCCCCTGGGTAGAGTGCCGTGGCATCACAACTCACAGCAACCTCCAACTCCTGGGCTCAAGTGCGTCTCCTGCCTCTGCCTCCCAAGTAGCTGGGACCACAGGCGCCCACCACAATACCTGGTTATTATTATTATCATTATTTTTGGTTGCAGCCATCATTGTTGTTTGGCGGGCCTGGGCTAGATTTGAACCCGCCACCTTGGGTGTATGTGGCTGGCGCCTTAGCCACTTGAGCCATAGGCAGTGAGCCTCCAAGTCTTGAAAGTATGATGATAGTACTTTTAAGGGATAGCATTGAATTTGTAGATTACTTTGGGAATAGACATTTTCACAATGTTGACTCTTCCTAGACATGAGCATGGCATGTTCTTCCTTTTGTTAATATTTTCTGCTATTTCTTTTTCTTTCTTTTTGAGACAGAGTCTCAAGCTGTTGCCCTAGGTAGAGTGCTGTGGTGCCACAGCTCATAGCAACCTCAAACTCTCAGGTTTGAGATTCTCTTGCCTTAGCCTCCCAAGTAGCAGCCACAATGCCCGGCTATTTTTTGGTTGTAATCGTGCTTGTCATTTGGCAAGCTCAGGCTGGATTTGAACCCACCAGCTCCAGTGCATGTGGCTGGTGCCCTAGCTGCTTGAACTACAGGCACTGAGCCACTCCTGCTATTTTTTTTCTTAAGTCTTTGTAATTTTTTTGGTAGAGGTCCTTGACCTCTTTTGTTATGTATAATTCATAGGTATTTCATTATTTTGAAGCTTCTGTGAAGGGAATTGTGTCCTTGATTAGCTTCTCGTCTTGGCTGTTACTAGCATATTAAAGACTACTAATTTGTGGCCATTGATTTTATATACTGAGACATAGCTGTATTTTTTGATCACTTCCACGGGTCTTGTGGTTGAATGTTTGGGGTTTTGTAAGCATAAGATCATATCTCTGCAAAGAGCAAGTATTTGATCTCCTCTGCACCTATTTGGATGCCCTTTATTACCTTCTCTTGTCTGATTTGTGTTGGCTAGATTTCCAGCACTATGTTGAATAGTAATGGTGATAGAGGAAAACCTTGTTTGCTTCAAGTTCTAAGTGAAAAAGCTTTCAGTTTTACTCCAGTCAGTATAAAATTAGCTGTGGGTTTGCTGTAGATGGCAGATTCAGAAATGTGCCACTATGCCTAAATTCTTAAGTGTTCTAATTAGAAAAGGATGCTGCATTTTATTGAATGTTTTTCTGCATTTATTGAGAGGATCATATGGTCTTTGTTTTTGTGTCTGCTGACATGGTAAATTACATTTGTGAACTTATATATGTTAAACCAGCCCTGGGATGAAACCTACTCAATCATGATGAATGATTTTTTTAATGTGTAGCTGTAATCTATTGGCTAGGATTTTATTGAGAATTTTTGCATCTATATTCATTAGTGAAATTGGTCTGAATATCTCCTTTTTAGTTGGGTCTTTTCCTGGTATTGGTATTAGGATGATGTTTGCTTCCTACAACGTGTTAGGGAAGATTCCTTTCTTATCAATTTTTTTGGATTAATTTCTGCAGTATGGGTATAAGTTTTTCTTTGAAGGTTTGGTAAAATTCTTATGTGAAGCCATCTGGACCAGGGCTTTTGTTGTTGTTGTTGTTGTTGGGAGATCTTTTTATTGTTTCTTCAATCTCAGTGCTTGAAATCGGTTTGTTCAAGAGATCTATTTCTTCTTAAGTCTAGGGAGAGGATGTGATTCCAGGTATTGATCCATTTCCTCCACATTGTCAAATTTCTGGGCATAGAGTTTCTTGTAGTACTCAGAGATATCTCTTATATCTCCGTGGCATCTGTTGTTATTTCCTCTTTATTGTTTCTGCTGGAGGTTATTAGAGATTTTTACTTTTCTGTTTCTAGTTAATCTGGTTTATCAATTTTATTTATTTTTTAAAAAAACCAACATTTTGTTTTGTTAATTTTCTGAATGATTCTTTTGTTTACAATTTCATTAATCTCTGATTTAATTTTGGTTATTTCTTTTCTTTTACTGGGTTTGGGATTAGACTGTTCTTCTTTTTCCAATTCTGTAAGATGGCTCATGAGTTTGTTGATGCAATCTCTTTTTGTTTTTCGAAGGCAGGCATCTAATATGATAAATTTCCCTCTTAAGACTACTTTTGCTATAATCAACAGGTTTTGGTAACTTGTGTCTTCATTGTTGTTATGCTCAAGGAAGTTAACAATTTCCTCTTTCATCTCTTCCTGAACCCAAGTATCATTTGGCATAAAGTTGTTTAATTTCCAAGTTTTTGTGTGGGGATGAACTTTTTTGTTGTAGTTCCACCTTTATTTCCTTGTGGTCTAAGAAGATAAAAGGTATAAATTCTATTTTTTTAATATTGCTGAATTTTTATTTGTATCCTAGAATGTGGTCAACTTTGAAGCACCATGGGCTGATGAGAAAAATGTATATTCTTTTACTTTGGGATGGTGTGTTCTGTATGTGTTTGTTAATCTGTTTGTTCTAGGGTCACATTTAAATCCTTTGTATCTTTTTCAGTTTCTGTTTAGAGGATCTGTCCAGTTCTGTCAGAGGGGTATTACAGTCTCCAACTATTATGGTGTTATGGGATATCACATTGCTCAGATCCATCAAGGTTTGTTATGGGATATCATATTGCTCAGATCCATCAAGATTTGTTTTATATATCTGAAGAGCATTTTAGTTGGGTGCATAAATATTTAAAATTGAAATGTCTTCTTGTTGTACTGTTTCTTCGACCAGTATAAAGTGTCCACTGTAGTTGCTTTAAATCCTCTTGTATCTGAAAATAAGATTGCAACCCCTCCTTTCTTCTGATTTCCATTTATTTGAAATACTGTTTTCCATCCCTTAATCCTGAGTCTTGACTTGTCCTTCAAGGGTAGGTGTGTCTCCTGGAGATAGCATATGGATGGCTCGTGTTTTTTTTTTTTAATCCAATTAGCCATCCTGCACCTCTTCAGCAGTGAATTCAGTCCACTGACATTTATTGAGAGAATTGATAAGTGTGGTGGAGCTCTATATAGCTTATTTTGTGAAAGTCCATTGTGTAGTTCTTTTTATCCTTTGTGCTTTTGGGTGTTTACTTTGCTGGTCGTCCACTGTGGTGGTCAGTGTTGAGAATAAGTCTAAGTATTTCCTGTAGAGTTGGTCTTGTGGTGAATTTTCTCAGTGCTTGTATATCTGCAAAAGATTTGATATCTTCATCAAATTTAAGCTTAGTTTAGCAAGATACATAATTCTGGGCTGAAAATTGTTTTGTTTACAAATGTTGAAGGTGGATGACCACGCTCTTCTGGCTTGGAAGATTTTAGTGGAAAAGTCTGTTGTCATCCTAGTGGCTCTCCCTCTGTAGGTCAGTTGGTGCTTACTCTGGTTGTTTACAGAATTTTTTCTTTCATCTTGACTTTGGACAGGTTCATTACAATGTGTCTTGGAGAGGTCCTGTTTAAGTTGAGATGACCCTGGTTCAATATCCATCTGAAAGGAGTATGTCAGGGTCTTTAGTAAAACTTGGAAGTTTTCATTTACCATAGTGTTCAGTAGGGCTTACATTCCTTTGGCACAATCTTCTTCCCTTTCAGGAATCCCTATTATTTGTATGTTTGCATGCTTCATTGAGGCTCGTGTTTCTCTAAGTGCCTATTCTACTTTCTCTTCTTTTCTGCCTTTTTAACTATCTGTATTAATTCGAAAACTTTATCCTCTATCTTGGAAGTTTTTTCTTCTCCATGGTCAAACCTATTTTTGATACTTTCTACTACATCTTTACGTTCCCTGATTGTCTCCTTCATTTCCTTAAGCTCTGCAATGTCTTTTCTACATTCTACTCTCTCATCCAACTTTTGGTTCTGTCTTTCCATTTTCCTGTCTATTTCTTTTAATGTCATAATCATCCATATTTTAAATTTCCTTTCTGTAAAGTCCATTAATTTTTCCCAGGTGGAGTCTTCTGCAGTACCTGCTTCATGGTCCCTTGGGGGAGTTTTTGGTTTTTCATGTTGCCTAAATTTTTCTGTTGGTTCCTCCTCATGTGTTCTTTCTTCTTATTCACCTCCTTGTCATCCTTTTTTCTTCTCACTGCCTCTTTTGTTTCAAACAGAAGTCCTTGCTGTTGGTGACAGTAAGTTATAATATGTCACTTGCACATCAGATATACCAATGCTGTGGTATATTGTTAGGAAACAAAGCACAGCCAGCAACCTCTATAGTCCTTATTCCAATGTTAGTTGCCTTCTGTGATTGCCTGATTGTTTCCTCAGCATTCAGACCCTGGACGGTTGGGATTTAAAGCTCAAAAGAATCTATCAAGGGCAGGTCTATGGCCCCTGATTTCAGTTCCTGTCAGGTGTGGAAGTCCCCCAACCCATCCCAAGAGTGGAGTTCTCATCCTGGCAGGCAGAATCAAGATGAATGTGCTTTAGGTCCCTGCTAAGACCTTCTCATTACCTTTCCACATGGCAGCCCCATTGCCACTGAAACGTTCTCAGTATGGCTGCCTCATCAGTCATCAAACCTACGGCAAATTTGCTCCAACTGGCATTCATATCTGGTTGCTATACACTATTCGAGGTTGCCTAGTCTTCTAAGCTTTCCACTTAATGTGCAGCTTCCCCCAACAAGTGAAAACTTTGGAAAGGCTTTCTCCTGGCCCAAACCTCTGTGGGGGGGCCAGCCCATCCCAGCTGGTCACAATCATTTGCATAATTAATCAAATTTCCACTGCTTCAGATCATATGCTCACAACTTCCTCGCTATGCTCCTTGAGCTATGACCTTGCCTAAGGTCCTCATGCCAGGTATGTCTGGGTTCTTTCTTTTTACCCAGTTGTTCTAGGAGAGTTCAGCTAAACAATCTTCTGATCTGCCAACTTGCTCCATCTCCCCAATAATGTGATTTTTTTTTTTTTTTTGAGGAAGAATCTCACTATGTCACCCTCAGTAGAGTGCCATAGCAACACAGCTCACAGGAACCTCAAACTATTGGGCTTAAGCAATTCTCTTGACTCCATATCCCAGATAGCTAGAACTACAGGTACCCACCAAAATGCCTGGCTATTATTTTTTGTTGTTGTTGCAGTTGTCATCATTGTTTAGCAGGGCCAGGCCAGATTCGAACCCACCAGCCTCGATGCATGTGGCTGGCACCATAATCACTGTGCTATGGGTGCTGAGCCCATTATGTGATTTTTAAATACAGTAAAACCACTGTAAGCTGATCACTCAAGGGTCAGTAACAAACTGGCCAAAATATGGAGGTGGTCAACATAAGCAACTATGCCTACTGACTGAGATATACCTGTGATACACGTGTGGTCTAAAAATTAGGTCAAATTAAGGAGGTGGTCATTGTAGGGAGGTGGTCAATTATGGAGGCTCTACTGTATTTATACACAGCTATACTAAACAAGCATTCTGAAGCCAGATTTCTTGAGTTCAAAGTCCATACCTCCCTTTACTACCTATGTACCTCAGATTTATCCAATGAGAATAATAATATTGACAATCTTGTTAGGTCCTTAGGAGAATGAAATGAATTGTTATGGATAAAATGCTTAAAACAAAATAAGTGCATAATAAGCACTATGTGTCTGTTCAATAAAATCAAATATTCAAGTTGGCTAAAGCCTTTTTTAAACTAAAGGAAAAAAAAACCTGCCATAGGCAAAATGACAGATGACTTCAGATGTTTTCTCTGGCCATATAGTTCCAATTTTTAGTTTGCCCAAGATAGCTGTTCATGTTCTGTACATTTTCCTATAAGTCATGAGATTTAGCCTATTTAAATCTAATTATTTAATCTAATAGTTATATTTTTCTAACTATTTAAAATATAGAAATTTGGAAAGCACAGTTCAATTTTTTTCTAGTCCATGGAATATAACAAATTGTGCCTACTAAAAAATAGAACTAAATGTGTTCCAATGGTTGTCATAAATAGGAAAAATTAACAAACTCATATTACATTTAATATTTTTAGTATTTTTTATATTATTATCAGCACATAGAGAAATATTTTGTAAGTATTTTGTAAAATTATATAATGAATATTTTGTAAATAAAGGTACACTTAGCTACAATTTCCCATTTTCTTATGTATGTCTGTATGGCAACCTTTAGAATACCCAAAATATACTCAGCTAAAAAGAAACATGGGAAAAAGAATTGCAGATTTCCAGGGAATGGTGATCTACCTATTCAGACTTGTGAATAATCTTGGAGAAGGAGATACACTATTAATTGATACTGCTAAAAAGCTGGCATAAATGCTCTAGATAAAGGGTCAGCAAACAATTTCTGTAAAGGGGAAAGAATGAACATTTTAGGCTTTGTGAGCCATAAAGTTGCTGCTGTGATAATTCAAGTATAAAAGTAGTATTCAAGTAGCATAAAAATAGCTACTGAATGTTAACCAGTTTGATGGAAATATTTCAAATTGTATATAAAACCAGCACATTGTACCCCATGACTACATTAATGTACACAGCTACGATTTAATAAAATAAAAAAAACCTATAAAAAAGTAGCTACTAATAATATGTAAATGTATGACTGTGCTCCAATAAAATCTTATTTATATACATAAGTATTTGTGATTTAAAACTCAGATGGAACCAGGGACCTTCAGATCCTAGTCTAACACAATCTCCCAACTTGGATATTTTAGTTGCCTACATTTGCATTTCATATACTTTTCATGTGTCACTGAAATATTTTTCTTTTCATTTATCCCCTGATAATTAAAAAAATTTCAAAACCATCCTCAGCATGCTGGCTGTACAGACAGATGACAGGTTCGATTTAGCCTGTAGTTCATAATTTGTCAACCTCTGATTTGAATTAGCTATGGGAAATTAGTGACAGCATACTGACGAAGTCTGTAATGTGACTCTTACTTTTGCTTGGAATAATATTATTCAAATTTACTAAATTATTGTAGTCTCTACAGGTTCATTCTAAAAATTGCCCTCTTTCATTAAGATTCTCTTGTCATTTGAGCCCTCTTCATTCTCGTTTGATGAATTCCTTTTTACTAGTTATCAGGATCCATCCAACTCCCTCCTCTCCACGTTAAAAATCTCTTCACATTCACATTTCCTTTTTCTAATGTTCCTCTTTCCATTAAAGTAAAGGTCATAGTTCTCCATTTGATCTCTTGATACCAAAACACCTTCGCTTCCTCAAGTATTTTCATTTCATCCCCTTAAGCTAATAATCTTTCTCCCTTTCTCATTTGTTTACAGTTGCTGCCTCTGCATTTTTACAATTTCACTCATATGAGCTAGTTTCCACTCCCATATGTTATCTAAAAATAGAGACCTTAACCTTTCAATGATTTCTCGGCTGACCCTTCCATAAAAACATAGAAATATATTTGAATATAGGCTTGACCACCCACTGGATATATGTCTTTTTCTTTTTTTGGTAGAGACAAGATCTCCCCCTGTTTCCCAGGCTGAAGTGCAGTGATGTAATCACAGCTCACTGCCACTTTGAATTCCTGGGCTCCTGCCTTGGCTGGAACTGCAAGCATGTTCCACCATGAACAGCTTAATTTTTTAATTTTGAAGAGAAAGGATCTCACTATGTTGCCCAGGCTGGTCTCAGACTTGTGACCTCAAGTGAATCCTCCTGCTCAGCCTTCTAAAGTGATGGGAATATAAATGTGAGCCACTGTTCCTAGGCCTGGCTGCTTTCACTTACTAATACACATTTAAGGTTTGTTCTTATCTTTTCATTGCTTGAGAGCTCTTACATTCTTAGTGCTGAATAATATTCTGTTGTATGGATATACCACAGATTATTTGCCCTAAATGTAAAATACAAAACTATAGAACTTCTTAAAGATAATATCTAGACAATCTAAATAACCTTGGGTTTTGCCTCGACTTTTTGGGATAAAATGACAAAAGCATTCCCCATGAAAGACAAAACTGATAAGCTGGAATTCCTTCAAGTTAACACTTTCCACTTTGTGAGAGATACTATCAACAGAATAAAAAGATGAGCAATAGACTTGGAGAAACCCCCGCCCCTTTTTAAAAATTAAATGATAGCTGTGTACATTAATGCAATCATGGGGTACAGTGTGGTGTTTTAATATACAATTTGAAAATATTTTCATCAAACTGGTTAACATAGCCTTTATGTACAAAAAAACTCTTAAAATTCAAAAATAAGAAAACAACCTCCTGATCAGACACAGTGGCTCATGCCTGTAATTTTAGTACTCTGGGAGGCAGAGGCAGGAGGATTAGATCAGGGGTTCAAGACCAGCCTGAACAAAAGTGAGACCTTGTCTCTACTAAAAAATAGAAAAAAATAAGCCAAGCATCGTGGTGAGCACCTGTATACCCAGCTACTCAAGAGGCTGAGGTAGGAGGATTACTTGAAGCCAGGAGTTTGAGGTTACTGTAAACTAGGCTGATACCATGGCTCTCTAGCCTGGGTAACAGAATGAGATGTTGTCTCAAAAAAAGAAAAAGAAGAAAAGGACCCTTTTAAAAAATGGGCCAAAGACCTCAGCAGCCACATCACCAAAGATATACAGATGACTAATAAGGACATGAAAATACATTCCACATTATGTATTAGAGAAATATAAATTAAAACAAGATATCATTACTTATCTATTAGCATGTAAAAAATCTAGAACACCTACAATACCAAATGCTGGCCGGGATGTGGAACAACAGAATTCTCATTCATTGTTGGTATGGATGCAAAATTGTATGGCCACTTTGGAAAATAATCACACTCTTCCATATTTACCCAAAGGAGTTAAAAGTTTATGTTCTACCCTGCATGTAGACATTTATAGGAGCTTTATTCATAATCGCTACAACCTGGAAGCAACCAAGATGTCTTCCAGTTTGTGAATGGACAAATAATTTGTGGTACCTCCAGTCAATAGAGTATCATTGAGCACTGAAAAGATATCAGCTATCAAGCCATGGAAAGATATAGAGAAACCTTAAATGCATATTAATAAGTGAAAGCAGACAGTCTGAACAGACTACGTACTATATGATTTCAAGTCTGTGACATTCTGGAAAAGGTAAGTATTATGGAGACAATAAAAATATACTGACAGTAAAATGATAGGGTAACAAAACAAACTATTCTGTGTGACACTATAGTGGTAGACACGTCATAGATTTGTTCAAATATACAGAATGTACAACCCTAAGAGTGAACCTGGACCAGCGATGGAGTGAAGAAATTAAACAGAATTTAAATTCATCAATCCATCAGCTTTGGTGGATGCTGATGAGAAAGTTAAACAACGTTTTGCAATATTAATAAATTTCTGCAAACTGAAAACAAAAGAAATTTAAAAACTAGCTGGATCAAGAGTAAACCCTATTGTTAACTAGAGACTTTGGGTGATAATGGTATAACATTGTATGTTCATCAATTGTAGTACATGTAGCACTCTGGTGGGGGGATGTTGATAATGGGGGAGATTATGCATGTGTAGAAGAAGATGTAATAATCTCTATTTTCCTCTCGATTTTGCTGCAAATCTAAAACTGCTCTAAAAAATAAAGTCTGTGTTTTTGAAAAAAACGACTTTATTGGTATTTAATTTACATATGAAATTTACCAGATTTAAGTGTGCAAGTCTATTAGTTTTGACAAATGTTTATAGTCCTGTAATGATGACTACAATCATGATATACAACATTTCTATCACCTCCAAAAACTCTGTCCTGTTTTAGGAAATTCCCTCATCAAACCTTTGGTTCCTGGTAACTATTGATTTGATCTGTGTCAAGAGTTTTGCTGTTTTTTATATCATATAAAGGGAATTAAACAGCATGCAGTCTTCCGTGTCTGTCTTTCTACATAATGCTTTCTAAAAGATGCTTCCCTGTTGTTTCATGTATCAATAGTTTGTTACTTTCTTTTTGTAGAGAAAGGGTCTCACTCTGTCACCCTGGGTAGAGTGCTGTAGCATCATCGCTCACAGTAACCTCAAACTCTTGGGGTCCAGAGGTCTTCTTGCCTCAGCCTCCCAGTTAGCTGGACTACAGCTATGTGCCACCATGCCTGGCTAGTTTTTCTATTTTTAGTAGAGATGGGTTCTTACTCTTGCTCAGGCTGGTCTTCAACTCCTGAGCTTAAGCAATCCACCCACCTCAGCCTTACTTTTTATTGGCACACAGTATTCCATGGCATATTTAAAGAAAAATTAGTTCATTCAATCACTGGTTGTTTCTAGTCTGGGCCATTATAAGTAAAACTGCTAACAACATTTACATAGTCGTCCTCATACAAGTTTTAATTTTTTGGGGGGTACATAACTAGAAGTAGGACTGCTGGACCTTATAGTAAACAAATGTTTAACTTTAAAAGAAACTGCCAAAGTGTTTTCTGAAGCAACTACATGGTTCTGTACTCAGATTAGCAATGTGTGGACATTCCAGTTAATTGACAACCTTGCCAACAGTTGGTAATTATGTTATTTCAAAACCTAGCCATTTTAGGGATTGTAGTGGAATCTAGTATATAGTCTTCATTTTCCTCATGACTAATGATGTTGAACATCTTTTCTTGGGCTTATTGTATTTAAATCCTTTGGCTATTTTTAAAAAATTAAATCAGGTAGCTTGTCTTCTTATGTTGTAAGAGTTTTGGTTGCAAGCCTTTTTATTAGATGAATGTTTTGCAAACATACTCTCTAATTCTATGCCCTTTTCCTTTCTTATCAGAAGAGCAAAAATTTCTTATTTTGATGAAGCGTAAATTAATAAATTTTTCTTAGTGGTTCACATCCTTTATGTTCTTTTTTTTTTTTGAGGCAGAGCCTCAAGCTGTCCCCCTGGGTAGAGTGCCATGGCTTCACTGCTCACAGCAACCTCCAACTCCTGGGCTCAAGCGAGTCTCCTGCCTCAGCCTACTAAGTAGATGGGACCACAGGCGCACGCCACAACGCCCGGCTATTTTTTGGTTGCAGCCATTATTGTTGTTTGGTGGGCCCAGGCTGGATTCAAACCCACCACCTTAGGTGTAAGTGGCTGGCACCTTAGCCGCTTGAGCCACAGGCACCGAGCCTGTTTTGGCTTCTATTGATATGGTTTACATTTACGGATTTGTGTAAGTTACACTAGCCTTGCATCCCTGGGATGAAGCCTACTTGATTATGACATATAATTTTTAAATGTATAAATATAATCTATTTGCTAGGATTTTGTTGAGCATTATTCTGTTGATATTCATTAGTGAAATTGGTCTGTAGTTCTCCTTTTTAGTTTGGTCTTGGTTTTGGTATCAGGGTGATGTGTTCTTCATAGAACATGTTAGGGAAGGTTTCTTTCTTCTCAGTGTTTTGGAATTGGTTCTGCAGGATAGGTTAAGCTCTTCATTAAAGATATGATCAAATTCTGGTGAAGTCATGTGGTCCAGGGATTTTCTTTTTGTTGTTAGAAGCTTTTTTATTGTTATTTCAATTTCAGTGCTTGATATTGGTCTGTTCTAGAGCTCTATTTCTCCCTGGTTAAGTGTAGGGAGATGGTGTGATTCCAGGTATTGGTCCATTTCCTCCACATTGTCAAATTTCTGGGCATAGAGTTTGTAGTAGACAGAGATAATCTCTTGTATCTCTGTGGTATCTGTTCTTATTTCCCTTTTTTTGTTTCTGATTGAGGTTATTAGAGATTTTAATGCTATATTTCTATTTAATCTGGCCAAAGGTTTATTGATTTTATTTATCTTTTCAAAGAATGAACTTTTCATTTCATTGATTTTCTGAATGTTTCCTTTGTTTTCATTTTCATTTATTTCTAATTTTGGTTATTTCTTTTCTTCTGCTGGTTTTGGGATTGGATTGCTTTTCCTTTTCCATTTCTTTGAGGTGATTTATTAGGTTGTTGATGTGCTCTCTTTCTATATTTCATAGTTGATATCTAATGTAATAAATTTCCTCTTATGACAGCTTTTTCAGTATACCACAGGTTTTTGGAGTTTGTGGCATCACTGTCATGCTCTTCATGAAATCTAATAATTTCCTTCTTTTATTCTCTTTGATTCAACTGTCATGTAGCATAACGTTGGTAATTTCCAGGATTTTGTGTGTGGATGAAGGTTTTTGTTGGAATCGAGTACTGCCTTTATTCCCGGTGGTTGAAAAGATACAAAGCATAATTTGAATTTTTAAAAAAAAATTTTGTTGAGGTTTGATTTGTTTCCATTGGCTCGAGTATGATCCATGAGCTGATAAGAAGAATGTATTTTCATTAGCTTTGGGGTGGTGTGTTCTGTAAATGTCTATTAAGCATACTTGATCTAGGGTAGCATTTAAGTTCCTTGTTTATATGTGTAGTTTCTGTTTAGTGGCTCTGTCCAGTTCTGTTGGAGGGATGTTAAAGTCCTAAGCTATTGTGGTGTTGTAGGATATCATACTGTTCAGACAATTAGTGTTTGCTTCATAAATCTGGGACCATATAAGTTGGTTGCATATACTTTTACAATTGAAATGTCCTCTTGTTGTATTATTCCCTTGACCAGTATATAGTGACCCTCTTTGTTTTTACTTACAGTTTCAAATACAATTGTCTCTGAAAATAAACTTGCAACCCCTCCTTTCTCCTGATTTCCTTTTGTTTTTTATTATTTTTATTTTTTCCTTCATTAAATCATAATTGTGTACATTAATGCATTTATGGGGTACAATGTGCTGATTGTACATGTTGAAGGATAAAACAAGACTCAGGGTGAAAGACTGGAGAACAATAATTCAGGCAAATGGTAATCATCTCCTTGCTTACTTAACTACTGTGTCCCCCTGAGTCTTGTTTTGTCCTTCAACATTAGGTGTGTTTCTAGAGACAACATATAGATGGCTTATGCTTTTTTATCCAGTCAGCCAATCTGTGCCTTGTCAGTGGTGAACCCAAGCCATTCGCATTCATTGAGAGAATTGTTAAGTATTGTGGAGTTCTATTTGCCTTATTTTGTGAAGGTCCATTTCTTAGTTTTGTTTTTTGCACAAATGTGGAAGCTATGTTTTGTTCTTTAGTTTCTGGGTGTCTACTTTTATGGGAGGTCCATTGTGATGATCAGTGTGGAGAATGGGTCTGAGTATTTCTGCAGAGCTAGTCTTGTAGTAGCAGATTTCATCAATGTTTGCATGTCAATGAAAGATTTTATTTCTCTGTCAAATTTAAAACCTAGTATACAGAATCCTGAGCTTTCAATTGTTTTGCTTTAAGAAAGTTAAATGTCAATGACCACCTTCTTCTGGTTTATAAAGTTTCAGCTGAAAAGTCCATGGTCACCCTAATGGATCAGATCTTGTAGTTCAATTGGTGCTTACTCCTGGCTGCTTGCAGAATTTTCTCTTTAATTTCAATCTTGGCCAGGTTCATTATAATGTGTCTAGGATATGCTGTGTTTGTGCTGAGATGACCCAGAGTTTGATATGCATCTAATAGGACTGTGTCAGAATCTTGGTGATGCATGGGAAATTTTCATTTACAATATGCTCTAGTAGGGCTTCCATACCTTTGGGTCATATTCCTTTCCCCTCAGGGATCACTTTAATTTGTATATTTGTATGCTTCATGAATTTCCATAATTCTCTAAGGTCTGCTTTTACTCCTCTCTTTTCTGCCTCTTTAAATACCTGCGTTAGCTCAAGAGACATATCCTCTAGCTCTGAGATTCTTTCTTCTCCATGGTCTAATCTGTTATTTATACTTTCTACTGCATTTTGAAGTTCCCTGAGTGATTCTTTTAATTCCTTAAGTTCTAGTACATCTTTCTTATCTTTGATTCATTTCTTAGGTCAATATTTGGATTTCCCTTTGGTGATTTTCCACTTTCCCTTAAATTCCCTTCATCATTTTTGCCATCCATACTCTAAGTTCCCTTTCTGTCATTTCTATAATTTCCTTATAGGTGGGTTCCTCTATGGTAGCTGCCTCATGGTCCCTTGAGGTTTGGGGTGATCTGTTTTGGTTTTTTTGTGTTGCCAGAATTTTTTGTTTTTTCCTCACATGTGTTTTCTTCTTTATCATTTCCTTCCCCTACTTTTTCCTCTCACTTCCTCCTTCTTAAATGTCCTTGTCTCTGTGCTTGAATGTTGGAGTGGCTTTTTGGCATAGGGACAAAAGGAAGAAAAGAGAAAAGAATGAGAAAGGGAGAAAAGCAACAGAAAATAAGGGTGAAAGGAAAAAAATAAAAGATAAAAAAGGACAGGAAATATAGAAGTAATAGTGGTGTTCAGCAGGGTGCATTGACCCACACATGCAATTTCAGGACTCTGACGGGCCAGAAAAGTTTGGTGCCCCAAGGTCATGAGCTCCTTACCAACCTGAGCAAAAGCAAGACCTTGCCTCCACCACATATAAAAGCAAAACATTTTTCTGTCATTGGGGGGACCTACCAATACTGTCCTTTGGAAGTCTAAAGTGAGAAGGAGACCCAAGCCCAGGTCTTAAGGCCTCCTTGAGCCATGCCAATGCCATGGACCCCTAGGCTAGGCCTCAGAGCAAGGCTCTGACCCATCAGTAAAATACAGAATAAAAGAGAACAAAACAGATGAGAAAAAAATAAAGAAAATTATAAACTTTTGGGGAAAAAGGAGGGATACCTTAGTTATCATTTGAGAAAATTATGAAGGAAAGATGAGAAAAGTAGAAATATCTAGAAAAAGGAATAAAAGAGGAAAGAAAGGAAGTTTTAAAAGCAAAAAAATGCAAACAAAATGAAAATCCTATTATAGAAGAAATTAAAAATGAATACATAAAACACAAGAAAAGAAAAACTTAAAAAAGAAGAAGGAAAAAAATTCAAAATATACATATAGACAGCAGTTTATTACCTGGACTTCAGGTGGCACTCTGGGGGTTAGAGATTCGAAAAAAAAACATGCTGATTCTGCTATATAAGATGAGTGTGGGAAGCCACTATCTAGTTGCTGAGGAAACCCAGTTCCTTCTTCCTGATTTATTATTCCTCAGTTGGGGCATGGTGGTTTCATTAGCATTCAATCCTGGCAGGATGGGAGCCTGAAACTCTTAGCAGATGTCTTAGGATACATATCTCAACTTTCCAAACAGTGCCCCTTGGCCACAAAGTAGCTTTTCTAGGGGTGCAAGAAACATTCACCTCACCCCAAGGGTGGCTACCCAGCTCAGCAGGTGCACCACAGCCAGTCACATGCTGGGACCCTGTAGGCTATTTCTTCCCACTGGCTCTCCCACAGTGACAGCTCCCGGATGGCAGCCAAGCTAATCAAAGTTCCACCCTGCCTGGTGGTTCAATCCCAGCCACTGGGCACCATTCAAGTTCTCTCTCTCATGCAAGCCCTCCCAAAGCAGCTGCAGTGAGCACCCAAGTCCAAAAAATCTACAGGACAGTCCTTCCCTGTCTCTACCCCTCTGCCAGAGGGTCAGCCAGCCTCTGCAAGCCCCCATTCACCTGCCTTCTGTGCTGGTCCTGCATGGCTCCTGACCTCCTTGTTAGCTCCTGGAGTCCCCAGTTAGCTGTTTTACTATGCCTGGACCTCCTCCTTGAACTTTGTTTTATCGATTTCTAGAGAGAGGGTGATATTTGCTTCTCCCTTTAAATTAGTTCAATTTCTATCAGCATTAAAACTAAATTGGGCTTTCAGATTAGTGATTCTCACTGAAAGAATCTTTTCATTATGCACATTAGGGTAGGGCCCCCCCCCCCCGAAATGCATTCCCTCTTCCCAGCCTCCACCCTCCTCTCCCCTCTCTTTCCTCTTCCCTTCTTCTCTCTGGACTATAGTTATGTTTTACCATTCCTATGAATGTGTAAGTGATTATATACTGATTTCATAGTAGTATTGAATACATTGGATACTTTTTTTCCATTTTTGAGATACTTTACTAAGAAGAATAACCTAATGTGCATAATGCAATGAGACATTTCTAAACTATTAAGAAAAGAGTATGAATGCCTTACCACAACAAATAAGTGAGTGAGGAGATGGTTCTGTTAACCATCTGTAATCATTTAGATATAAGCATTCCGCATTGTATATCAAGTCAGCACCTTGTACCTCATAAATGCATTAGTGTACACAGTTATGATTTAATAAAGAAAACAAAAAGAAAGTTATTTGATTATTAAGACCAGTTAACATAAATCTAGAGGAAAAGAAAAAGCTGTGATTTAGAAATTAGACCACACTCTTGAATTGTCCTTAAGATACAATATTTAACTTTTTTTAAATTTAAATTGATCCTAATAATCTTCGAATTATCAAATTACATAAGTACTAAAAAATGATTCCTTTTTATAATTATATCTAATATTGAATTATATTAACAACTTAGTTTTTTTCTTTCTTTCTTTCTTTTTTTTTTTTTTTTTTTGAGACAGAGTCTCACTCAGTAGAGTGCCCTGTGTCACAGCTCACAGCAACCTCAGACTCTTGGACTCTAGGTGATTCTGTTGCCTCAGCTTCCCAAGTAGCTGGGACTACAGACACCTGCCTCAATGCCCAGGTATTTTTTTATTGCAGTTGTCCTTGTTTGGCAGGCCTGGGCTATGTTCAAATTCACCAGCCCCAATGTATGTGGCCAGCAACCTAGCCACTGAGCTATAGGCACTGAGCCAACTTAGTTGATCTTGATGATAAACATTTGCAATGTATGCTTTTTTCCCATATTTAAACTTACTCAGCGAATCACTGACTCAACACATTAAAAAATGAATATACAATAACTATATTATAATTCTTTAAAATGTATCCTTTCAATTTGTTTTAGACTGGAGCATCATCTTAAGGAAAATCAGAGCATATTGTTTCAGCAGGAGCTCAGATGAAATCCAGTATTGCATATCTGGAATCTGAAATCTCCATAATAGAAACTTCTTGAGAAGAAGTCAGTGAAACCACATTTTGGAAATTCAATTGAAAATTAGAAAATTAACATACAAAAAACTAAGAGAGTAGGTCAAAACACAAAATCATAGAAAATAAATTAAGTTCATTAATTTTCCTCAAAGCATAATTTTTAGTGAGGGAAGCTCATGAAGTTATTTGGAAATAAAAACGAGTCTTAGTGAACTTAGCTTTGAAATATTCATTCAGGGCTCGGCGCCTATGGCTCAATAGGCTAAGGCGCCAGCCATGTACACCTAAGGTGGCAGGTTCGAATCCCCAGCCCAGGCCCGCCAAACAACAATGATGGCTGCAACCAAAAAATGACCAGGCGTTGTGGCGGGCGCCTGTGGTCCCAGCTGCTTGGGAGGCGGAGGCAGGAGACTTGCTGGAGCCCAGGAGTTGGAGGTTGCTATGAGCTGTGATGCCATGGCACTCTACCCAGGGGGATAGCTTGAGGCTCCATCTCAAAAAAAAAAAGAAAAAGAAAAAGAAATATTCATTCAGAGCAGTTTGCTTTTCTCCCTTTTTTATGCTAGGACATTTTTTTCATGATATTATTATGTAGTGAACCTGATCTCTTAGGCCTTCAGCTAGATATTTTTGGAGCTTTATGACAGTGATATTGTTATACATTTCTTGCCAGCATTTCCCTGAGTAAAAATATTAATGAGTTTCATTAATCTTATGAAGATTACAACTTGAACCCAAATAGTCAAGTACTACACCTATTCTTTCAGCATCTTCTGGCACCTGGAAAATTAATTTTTCTTGGCTGTGATCTTTGGTATTGCCAGGCACCTTGAGAAAAAATATCTGGTATAGTTTTTCCACTGAACACAAAGGCATATTTGCAAAACTAGCATACTTGATTAACACAGAAATAAAGGAATGGATAATTCAAAAAAGTGCTTAAAAATAATGCCATGGTTAGCCTGAGGTATGGAAGACACACAAAAAGGATAGGTCCCACCACTCATGCCTTGGTGACAATGTTAGCAGCTAATTTCCATCAGTGCTTGCTGAAGTTCTTCTTCATCACCAACTCAGCCATCTCATTCTCCCCTAGAAGTTGTTGCTCTGACTTATCCCTCACCACCTAATACTTAATTTTCCCCAGATAGTGGGTGACGTGTATAAGGATGGCAAAAGCAAGTACTTGAAGAGGACTTTGAGAAATTTAAAAAATCTCTGAACTGGTTTATGAGAATAAGTTTTTTTCTAACTTTTTTTTTTTTAGTTTTAATATCTTACTGTACATATTTAAGAAGTACACCATAGCATTTTGACATGTTGACACATAGTGGAATGTTTATTATAGTGAAGCAAATTCATATATTCCCTACTGCACATAGTTGCTCTCTAAACATAAGTATTTCTAATGATACCCTCAAGTGTCCATAATAAAGAGAGCCACTGCAGAAGGCAGCAAGTATTACCTGTTGATCCTTGCATCATTGACAGCCATTGCTCTCCCCTCTGTACTGTAACTATTTTCTTGTTAGAAATACCCTAGAAATAAATTTACTTCTTTAGAATGGTTTTATAACTAGAATTGCACAGAGTAGGCCTGCCGTGACACATTTTAGTTATAAAACACTGTTTAAAGGGAAATTTTATTTACACTTATGCCAACTTCATAATTTTAAAGTGCAAGTCACTTAGGAATACTTTAGGGAAAATTAAATACTAACCACTCATCTTTTTCAATCTTCATAGAATTCATCAGAATCTAACGAATGTCACTGCTGATTTACTTGGTAAGAAAAAAAGCAACAGATCTTAATGCACCAGTCCTGCTATAAGGTCAGTTCTAGATTCATTTGTATTGAAAATCTTAAAACAGTGTAGTTTTCAACAAAGTTTCTTCCAAGGGAACCTTGGTGATCTCTGCCTCAAGCCCAGAGACTTCAAATAACAGCCTAGTGAACTACCTGAGCAAAATTAGTTATGTTATCTTTTTTTCTTTTGAGTTTTGAATTTCTTTTTTTTTTTTTTTTGAGACGGAGCCTCAAGCTATCCCCCTGGGTAGAGTGCCATGGCATCACAGCTCATCGCAACCTCCAACTCCTGGGCTTAAGCAAGTCTCCTGCCTCTGCCTCCCAAGTAGCTGGGACCACAGGCACCCGCCACAATGCCCAGCCATTTTTTGGTTGCAGCCATCATTGTTGTTTGGCGGGTCCGGGCTGGGGATTTGAACCCGCCACCTTAGGTGTACATGGCTGGCGCCTTAGCCAATTGAGCCACAGGCGCCGAGCCAGAGTTTTGAATTTCTAATATAACTTTTCTTTTTAATTTGTTGAAATGCTGAGTTGTTTAATTGACTTATACATGTTAAACAAAGTTCATAATTATCTATCTTAATTAAGAAAAGAAACAAATTTTATTTTCAGTGCTCTCATTTTTAAGAGATACCCTTTTATTACCTTGATGGGATAAATATAACTAAACTGATACATTTTACATTCCTTATTTTTTAATTTCTTTTATTGAAACATAAAGAGGTAGATCTTAACCAGTATGATGTAAGCATTCCAAATTGTATATGAAATCAGTACACTGTATCCCATAAATGCATTAATGTATGCATTTTGCATTTTTTAAAAAGCTGCATTTAATTTACATTTGGGGCATTGTACATTATTGCCTAATAATTAAAGGAATACCCACAGATGCTCTCTCTGTCTTACTTTGTAATTGATTTCAGTGTGACTATGTTTCATAACACTTCAAGGTTTTCCCGCACCATCTAAAGTTTTCCACCCCTAATCACAAGGGAATGATAGGCATCCAAACCTTTAACCACATAGGATGTTTACCACCTATAGGAATCCAACATAGAAATTTTTTATGAATTAAATAAGCCTGTAATACGAAGAAATATTAATTTCTGTTTTTAATTTTTTTTTACTTTCTTACATAACCATATGTCCTTAATTATCATTAAACTTATGGCATTTTTGTATCAAGTTTCGTAAAATGTATCTATTTCTAGGCAATTGTATTATACTTTTTAAATAGTAAAATGAGGCTCAGCACCTGTGGCTCAAGTGGTAAGGCGCCAGCCACATACACCTAAGGTGGCAGGTTCAAATCCAGCCTGGGCCTGCCAAACAACAATGATGGCTGCAACCAAAAAACATAGCCAGGCATTGTGGCAGGCACCTGTGGTCCCAGCTACTTGGGAGGAGGAGGCAAGAGACTCACTTGAGCCCAGGAGTTGGAGGTTGCTGTGAGCTGTGATGCACTCTACCCAGGGGGATAGCTTGAGGCTCTGTCTCAAAAAAAAAAAAAAAGTAAAATAAAGCAACTAATGCTTTGAGTTTTAAAATGAAGTTTACTCATGCCTATTTGACCATTGCTTTGATCAAAGACCAAGATGGCAAAAATATTAAAGATGTGTAAATAGCAATGACAACCAAAGAGAATTAATTAATGCTTCCTACCCAGAATTTCATGTAAAGGAACATATAGTTTCCATCTTTCATGGAGATGTAGCAAGAGCCTTGCATTACAGCCATTTTATTTCACTCATAGTAAGAATTCATTACTGCAAATCTCAAAATGGATCTGATGATGACAAGCTGTGTCAAGTGTAGAGGCGGTAAGGAAAAAATTAGTTCAACTATGTTGTCCCAATTTAAATTACTTATCTAATGTTTGGCCATTTTTCCTCTGGTGGACATCACAAAGGCCATTCACAGGAGCACATTCCTTGGGAGTCTGAGGCAGGATGAGCTCTTGAGCCCAAGCAGTTCAAGCTATGGTATGCTGTGATCATGCCTGTGTATAGTCACTGCACTCCAACCTGGGCAATATAGCATGACCCTGTTTCAAAAAGAATTTACAAAAACCACAAAACATTTGTTTGAACAAAAGTAAATAAATAGCAACTAATTTTCATTGTGTAATTTTCATGCTGATTTTAATACTTAAATGACAAAATACTGGCTTACAATTTTTTTTCATCATTTGCTTTACTTAGTGTTTGTTTTTTGAAAAAAACATGAGATGATCAGGGTCTAAGTACTTTCAAGTTGTAAAACTGGACTACTGGATATAAAAACAAAATGAATGTTAAATACTTTGCAAATACAAAATATTCTCATTGGCTCTTACCAGGAAAGTCAGATAATGTATCATTTCATAGAATAATTATGAAAAAGTATATAAATAAAGATGCAGTGAAAGGGAAGATTTTGGAGGAAATATTCTCCCATAATTTTTCAAAAGGGAAAGGAGTGTTTATTTTAAATATGTATGCATTTTCTCTGAGTTATATTTAAAAATTTGTGTGGCTTTTTCAATGTGCAGAAAGTAGTTGGCACAGAGCTCCAGGTTTAAGAGGGTGACCCAAAACTAATTTCCTTTTTGACTTTAGACAAACTACAATCTCTCTCAGCCAGGGTTGCCTCTACTATGAATTCCGGGGGTTGATTACATTAATGAGTTTTATGGGTTTTTGGAATTTTTTACAAATAAAACTTTTCTTTAAAAAATGCATGAAACCATATTATACAAAACAGAAGCACAGTTGTCTGGCTAAAGGAGGCATGGTGCCTCTCAAAATGTGACTTCATTGACTCTTTTTTTTTTGAGACGGAGCCTCAAGCTATCCCCCTGGGTAGAGTGCCATGGCATCACAGCTCATAGCAACCTCCAACTCCTGGGCTCAAGCGAGACTCCTGCCTCCGCCTCCCAAGTAGCTGGGACCACAGGCGCCCGCC
>CAUYQV010094071.1:0-46258 GCA_963574575.1 Galagoides demidoff | reverse complement strand
AAAATTAACAAAAATAATATAAAACACATATCCTGGTGAAATAGCCACATGGCTAAACCGTATATTCCCTTACTGTTCTCCTGCCCGTTCATGCATTCTTTCTAAAAATCGGGACTTTTAAAAAATGCCGCTGGACGCAGGACAAATTGTTAAAAATCAGGACTGTCCCTCCAAAAGCGGATGTCTGGTCACCCTAACCAAAAGGCATGTGCTACAAGGTTTGTGGGGCTCTAATCATAGTCCCAAACTGCAAACAACCCAAACGTCTGTTAATTGCATAATGGATAAATAAACGGTGCAGTTTAACCCGATGGAATAGTGAACAATGGCAAAGACGGACAAACTGTGGCTACGTGCAACAACTTGGAAAAATCATATGACCATAATGTTGAGTGAGGGTATGACTCTCTTTATGTAAATTTCAAAAGCAGGCAAAACTAGTCTTAAGTATTAGAAGTTAGGACAGTGGTTAGCTTTGGGGGGGTGATCACAAGGGAGTATGAAGTGTGTAGCCTGGATGTTCTTTTCATAAGCACACTCACTTAGTGATTCTCTTTGGTCTGCAGATGTATTATTTCTGTGCTTTTCTGTGTGTTATGCTTCCATAAAATGGGACATAGAAAAGCCTGCGGCTCGGCACCTGTGGCTCAATTGGCTAAGGCGCCAGCCACATACAACTAAGGTGGCGGGTTCAAATCCCCAGCCCGGGCCCACCAAGCAACAATAATGGCTGCAACCAAAAAAAAAAAAAATGGCCGGGCGTTGCGGCGGGCGCCTGTGGTCCCAGCTACTTGGGAGGTAGAGGCAGGAGACTCACTTGAGCCCTGGAGTTAGAGGTTGCTGTGAGCTGTGATGCCATGGCACTCTACCCAGGGGGATAGCTTGAGGCTCCGTCTCAAAAAAAAAAGAAAAGCCTGCATACCATAAGGTATATAAGTCAATGCTGGAAATAACCTAAGTGCCCATGGATAGGTGACTGGTTAGATGAAGTGCTCCCTTGAAGTGACACACAATAATATAATCTGGTTACTAAAGAGAATGAGGAAGCTCCTTCCTCACATGCTGAAGTACAATGATATCCGGACACAAGGCTAAGTCAAAGGCGGGTCCAGAGTACCGAATCTGGCACAAAGCTCCCATTTCTACAGAGGAAATCGTATGTGCTTGGGGCATATTTTCTTGCATGAACATAAAATATTTCCTGAAGGATTTTCAAGACAATGATGACGCTTGCTCCTTCTAAAGGGGGGAGCTGGCTGGCTGGAGGACAGGAATGGGAAGGAGATTCACTGATAACCTGTTGCACCTTTTGAATTCAGAGTCAAGAATTGAGCCTGTGAAGAAATGAGCCTTGGTGGTGGTGCCTGTGGCTCAGTGAGTAGGGCGCCAGCCCCATATACCGAGGGTGGCAGATTTGAACCCAGCCCAGCCAAACTGCACCAAAAAAATAGCCAGGCATTGTGGCAGGCGCCTGTAGTCCCAGCTACTCGGGAGGCAGAGGCAGGAGAATCGCCTAAGCCCAGGAGTTAGAGGTTGCTGTATGGTGTGACGCCACAGCACTCTACCAAGGGCAATAAAGTGAGACTCTGTCTCAAAAAACAAAAAAAGAAAGAAAGAAATGAGCCTTGGAAACCATAAAGTGGGTGGGAGTTGACTGCTAGTGACTGACCCCTGCCAGAGATTTTCATTCACTTGGAATGAAATGGCAACAAAACAACAAAGATGGCAACACAGAGGCCAAATGTAACTTACAGCAACAGTGAATCAGTCTCAAAAGCTGACAAAGTCTCTAAGCCCCTTTTAACTGAGCTTGTCAACTTCCAGGAAATTATCCTAAGAAAATGCACCTGGATATGTCTAAGACTTAAGCCATGAAGATGCTCCTCACATTTTTATTTGTGAGAGAAAGAAAGAGAGGAAGAAGAAAAAGAGGAGTAGAAAGAGGGAAAGAAGAGAGGGAGGAGAAGGAACAGACATACTCAGGTAGAAGGGGGGACGAAAAACCCACCATCTGACAATATGGGAATGTAGCTCTTTCATACCATGGAATGCTACTTTACTATTAAAAATATATCGAGGAAAGTTTCGTGTTATAGGAAATACTTAGGACATGCTAGGTTTTAAAAGGCTTTTAAAAATAAAACACAAGATAGTTTCATTTGGGGAAAAATATTTACACAGTTACAGCAATAGTTATATAGAATTTGTCATGCCAGGCATTCTTCCTGAGTATTTTATACACATTAGTTCATTTAATTCCCACACGACTCTATGGCATTGGTACTGTTATTATCTCCTTTTTACAGTGAGGACACTGAGGCACAGAGAGGTTAGGCAAGTTGTCCAAGGTCACACATCTAGTGAGTTTCAGGATTTGGACCTAGACAGCTTGCTCATAACCCATACTCTATACTCTTATGAGGGCAGACCAAGTAGTGAAGAAAGACTATTTTGGGAGCTTGAGGTTGTGGGTGCAATTCTGCTCATCTATAGTCTCCTTTTTTTTTTTTTTTTGGTCGGGGCTGGGTTTGAACCTGCCACCTCTGGCATATGGGGCTGGTGCTCTACTCCTTTGAGCCACAGGCACTGCTCCTTTTTTTTTTTTTTTTTTACAAAGAACAATGATAACTTTTAAAAAGTAATAAAAGTCTTAGAACGTTAAGATATACAAAGAAGTGTGTAGGATAGAATACACAATTAGATACAATGCTTGTATCCTGAGTCCCTTCCTCAAGTTTAGAAAGATCTTCCTGGAAACAACCAAGCTGGGTTTGGGGCTGAGGGGAGTCTCGGGAAGGGTTTGTGTCCACACTAGGAGAGCAGCTTTGAAGGGGAAAGGCCTCCCCTGGGTGCACTGCAAAGGGGGCTGTAGTGAAAAGCCTCTTGCAAGGAGAGGCTCCAGGAGGAGGCTGGGGAGAGTCTGTCCACACGCCCTTCCTACCCAGGGAGGCTGGGCTTCTCCTCACCGTCAACTCACAACCCACCAAGAGCCAGGCTCTGTCTTAATGCCCCTATCGAGTCCCAGGAAGGGACCCCTGTGGCCCAGCTCCCCTCTTCATGTGACCACCCAGATGCTGGGGCTGACCTCCCCTATCTGATCCATTTTCAAGGCTCATCAGCTCAACCTCCCAAAACACATCCAGCACCTGACCCTTGTCTCCTTTCCATCTCTGCTGTCTCTACCTTGTTCTGGGCCCCATGACCTCCTGGGTGACTGCAGCAGCCTCCAAACTAGTTTCTCTGCTTCCACCCTCACCCCACTGTTGTCTGTTCCCCTCTCAGCATCCAGAGGGAAAGTTCAAAACAGATGGTGTTGTTCCCCTGCTTAACTCCCTCCACAAGCTCCCCAGGACACCCAGAATAAAATCTCCCTCCACCGCAGACCTGACCATGGACGGCCTCTGGGCCCCACAGGCTCTCTCCATCTCCTCCTGTGCCTTTCAGCCTCTGGCTTCCTGAGCCACAGCCACAACAGCCTCCTTTCTGTCCCTGAAAACATGACAAATCCAACCCTTCTCCCTGGGACACTCTTCCTCTAAGTCATTCAGTTCTCAGATCATGGCTCCTGAGCTTACAAGGCTCGGAGTTTATGAGGGGGCACTGTTAAGAACACAGATAATTGGCTTGGCGCCTGTAGCTCCAGTGGCTAAGGGACCAGCCACATACACCAGAGCAGGCAGGTTCAAATCCAGCCTGGGTCTGCCAAACAACAATGACAACTACAACCAAAAAATAGCCAGGTGTTGTAGCAGGCACCTGTAGTCCCAGCTACTTGGGAGGCTGAGGCAAGAGAATTGCTTAAGCCCAGGAGTTAGAGGTTGCTGTGAGCTGTGATGCCACAGCACTCTACCCAGGGCGACAGCTTGAAGCTTGAGGCTCTGTCTCAAAAAAAAAAAAGAACACAGATAATCACACCCAGTGTCACAGATGCTGTTATGGAAAGAGAGAACACCCATCACTTTGTGCATGATTATTTGATAATAGCATTTACTCTCATCCACCACCTGTAGGCCCAGCCTGCAGGGAGCCGCAGCCCATTAATAATCTTGGCATCTGTCCCTCCTCGGGGATCTCCCTATTGCCATAGGCCAGCTCTGCCAGTCACCTTTACGATCTGGTCAAAAGCCTCCTGCCTCTCCCTCTTTCCTTCCTAGTTTCAGGTGACCTGTCCCTTCTCAGTCTACCTTTTTCTCCTCAAGGCCACCTTCCTAAGTCTCTCAGCTGCTAATCGGCCTCCTCCTTCTCTGACCCCCTCTCTCGGTCTCTTTCTCCAGCTCCTCCTCCACTTGGCCCTTACAGGTTGATGTGTCCTAGGCTGTCTCTTCTCCCTCCATGTATCCTCTCCAGACAAGTTCATCCACAGATTCATATGATGCTGCCCCAGAGCTTCACCTTCAGACCCGAATATCCATCGCTCACTGGGCCTTTCCTCTTGCATAACTCATAGGGTTCTCAAACATGTTTCTTTTTTTTTTCTTAAACATGTTTCAAATGGACCTTCTCTTCCTCCACCCCAGACTGCTTCATTTGGGGATGTCACTTCAGAGGCCCAATCATTCATGAGAACTCGGAGTCATGCACAACACCCACTTGTCCTCACCCCCAACACACCTGTTGGTCTTCTAAATGGGTCTCTGATCTTCCTCCTCCTCTCCTTCCCTGGCCTTGGCCTGTGTTACCTGCACCACTGTTACAGCCTTCTTTGGTGCTCTCTTCCCATCCCACCTCCACCTGGTCCTTTCCTCCCAGCAGCTGCCCATGTCACCTTTCTAAACCTGCAACTAATCCTGGTCACTCCTATGCCTGAAGGGGATTGTGCATCACCTAAGAATAAGACCCATCCCCCAGGGCAGGCATGGTGGCTTACGCCTACAATCCCAACACCTTGGGAGGCTAAGGTAGGAAGATCTCTCAAGGCCAGGAGTTCAAGACCAGCCTGGGAAATGTAGTGAGACTCTATCTCTACAAATTATTTTTTAAAAGACCCAACTTCAAAGCCAACTTTCATGCTTTTCCATAAGTTTATCTACTTTTTCAGGCTCATCTCCCAATTATTGCCACTTTTCAACTCCTCCCCCCTTGTTCTATTACAGACCACTGAATGGTGAAGCAGCCAGAGTGATTTGATTCGGGTCACACAACTAACAATAATCACTGACATTTATTAAAGGAAATTTGTGCCAGGGCGTGTACACATAATCATAATCAATCTTTTAAAAGCCCCATGAGGTCATTACTTTTATTGTCCCCATTTTATAGATGAGGAAAATTAGACTCGGAAATCACATAATGTTCTTAAGGACACTCATATAATATTATATGTAAGAGTGTGGCAGAAGTGATGGTATGTGACATTAAGACATAAAAGGCAGTGTGATAGCCTAAATTGCCCTGAAAAAGAAGAACAAAGTTGGAGGACTCATACTTTCTAATTTCAGACTGACTACAAAGCAACCGTAATCAGACTGGTTTGCTACTGGTATAAGGATAGAGCTATAGATTGATTATAATGGAATTGAGAGTCTAAAAATTAACTCATGCATCTGTGGTCAACTGATATTTGGCAAGGGTATCAAGACCATTTAATGGAGAAAGAATAATCTTTTCAATAGATGATGCTGGGACAATTGGATAGCCACAAGCAAAAGGATAAACATGAACCCATACCTCACACCACATATAAAAATTAACTCAAAATATATCAAAGGCCTAAATGTAAGAGCCAAAACTACAAAACCTGTAGAAGAACACATAGAGGTAAATCTCTGTGACCTTGGTTTTGGCAATGGATTCTTAGATATGACACCAAACCATAGGTAACAAAAGAAAACAAAGTGGATAAAATGAATTTTAGATAAATGAGGCTTGGCGCCTGTGGCTCAATCGGCGAGGGCGCCAGCCACATACACCTAAGGTGGCGGGTTCGAATCCCCAGCCTGGGCCCGCCAAACAACAATGATGGCTGCAACCAAAAAATGGCCAGGCGTTGTGGCGGGCGCCTGTGGTCCCAGCTACTTGGGAGACTGAGGCAGGAGACTGGCTTGAGTCCAGGAGTTGGAGGTTGCTGTGAGCTGTGATGCCACAGCACTCTACCCAGGTGGATAGCTTGAGGCTCTGTCTCAAAAAAAAAAAAAAAAAGAAAACGAAAATTTAGTAAAGTTGTAGTGTACAAAATCAATGTATAAAAATCAGTAAAACTTCGAGATACCAATTACAAAAGAAATAAAAAAAGTCATCACAATAAGTGCAAAGATTTAAATAAAAACTTAAGAATAAATATAACTAAGGAAATAAAAGATTTTTGCAACAAAAAATACAAAACGTTGCTGAAAGAAATTGAAGAGGACGCATTGTTAAATTGACCATACTACCCAAATCAATCCACATTTCAATATAATCACTATTAAAATGCCATTGACAGTTTTCATGTAGAAGACTGAAGTAGAAAATAACCCATAAAATTTATATGCAACCAAAAAAGGCCCAAAAAAGCCACAGAAAAAAGGAAATGCTGAAGGCATCATATGACCTGATTTCAAAATATACTACAAAGTGATAGTAACTAAAACAGCATGATACAGACACGTAGACCAATGGACCATAATGGAGAACCTAGAAATAAATCAATATATTTATAGCCAACTGATTTTTGACAAAGGAGACAAGAATATATATTGGAGAAAAAAGACACTGTCTTTAATACTTAGTCCTTATAAATGTGGATATTTATTAACAGAAGAATGAAACTAGACCCTTATCTCTCATCATATACAAAAATCAACTAAAAATAAATTAAAGACTTAAATGTAAGACCTGAAACTATCAAACAATTAGAAGAAAATATAGGGGAAATAATTTATAACATTGGTTTAGGCAAAGATTTTATGACTAAGCCTTTAAAAGTATAGATAAGAAAAGTAAAAATAGACAAATAGGACTATATTGAAATGAAAAGATACACAGTAAAGGAAACAATCAATTGTGAAAGTGGAAGAAAATATTTACAAAATATTTATTGGACAACTAATACCAAGAATATAGAAGGAATTCAAATAAATCAACAGCAAAAAACTAAATAATCCCATTAAAAATTGCATAAAGGCTCTGAATAGACATATCTCAAAAGAAGACATACAAATGGCCAAAAAGTATATGAAAAAATGCTTAATATTACTCATCATCAGGGAAATGGAAACAAAAACCACAGTGAGATACCATCTCATCCCATTTAGAATGACTACTACCAAAAAGAGGAAAAATACCAAAACTTGGCAAAGATTGAGAAAAAAAGAGAATTTTTGTATATCTATTTTGGGAAGTATAAATTAGTACAGTCATTATGAAAAGAACATGGTGGTTTCTTAAAAATTTAAAAATAGAACTACCACACAATCCAGCAACCCCACTCCTGGGTATTTATCCAAAGGGGGAAAAACATTGTGTTAAGGGGATATTTGAACATCCATGCTTATTTCAGCATTATTTATAATAGCCTGCATGTGGAATCAATCTAAGTGTCCATAAATAAATAACTAGATAAAGAAAACATGGTTTTCTCACACACACTCACATACACTTACAAAATGGATTATTATTCAGCCACAAAAAGAATGAAATCTTGTCATTTGCAGCAACATGGATGGAACTGGAAATTTCATTTCCTTGTATCAAATGAAATAAACCAGACATAGAAAGACACATATCCCATGTACAGGTGAAATATGATCTCACCTGTTTGTGGGAGCTAAAAAAGTTGATCTCATGGAGGTAGAAAGTAGAATGATAGTAATCAGAGACTTGGAAGGGGGGAAGATAAAGAGAGGTTGGTTAATGCAGATAAACATACAGGTAGATGTAAGGGATAAGTTCTAGTTTGCAGAATAGGGTGACTATAATTAATAATGTATATTTCAAAACAGCTAGAGTAGAAGTTTTGAAATTACAAATAAATAATAAATTTTTGAGGTGATAAATATTCTAAATACCCTGATTTGATCATTATATACTGTATATGTGTGTGAAAATATTACATGCACCTTATAAATATGGACACTTACTATGTATCAATTTAAAAACTTAATAAATTTACTTAAAAACAGCTCACTAATGACATATGGGGAAAGATCTGAGGAAGTATAAGTGCAAACAATAAGGATATCTGTGAAAGACAGTGTTCTAGGTAGACAGAGTGACAAAGCAAGGGTCCTTAAGTGGGCATATGTTCCTTGAGGCCAGGAAAAATCCCAGAAGCTAGTATGGCTGCAGAGTAGGACGAGCAAGGTAGAGAGTATTAGAGATAAAGTCATCAAGACAGTGGAAGAAACAGACTTGAACGCATTAAAGAAACTTTGCATTTTACTCCTGGTAAAGTAGGAGCCATTAGGGATTTGGAACAGGGGAGCAATTTTACTAATTTACATTAAGAAGTTCTCAGAATGTCGGTGGCACCTATGGCTCAAAGGCAGGGCACTGGTCCCATATGCTGGAGGTGGTGAGCTCAAACCCAGCCCCAGCCAAAAACTACAAAAAAGAAAAAAAAAATCTCAGAATAATTCTCAATGCTCTTTCGGGAATAAACAGGAAAAATAGGGAAAAGATTAGGGAAATTCATTAATAAATCACTGTAATAATCTCAGCAAGAGATAGTGTAGCTTGAGCCAGGGTGGTAGCTGGTACAAAGCTATCTGATTCTTCATAGTTGTTGAAAACAGAGCTTACTATATTTACCAATAGATCAAAGGTGGGGTATAAGAAAAAGAGTAGAGTCAAGGACAATTCCTGAGTTTTGGGGGTCTGAGTCAAAAATAATTGCAATCATAGGAAGATTGTGCAATTATGGGAATCATCTGTCACGGTGGAAATATGATGATGTGAGAAGGGGGATTGCTAGAGTCGATAAGAAGGGGTGGGAAAGGTTAACAAACACACAGCCATAAAAACAGAGTAGGGCAAGTATTCTGTGACGAGAGCATGTGGGAACTTGGGAATGCTTTTCTGATAACTTCGGTTATCTTAGTCAAATGCCATTACCTGAAAGTGATAAGTGGGGAGGAGATAATAGAAGTTTGAAGAGAGAGGAAACAGCGTGGAGTGGTCAACCAGAAAAGTGGGACAATGAGAAGACAATGAAAGTCTGGAATGTATTCAGCAAATGTGTTTTTCTCTAGACACAGTGAATGCTTAGGTTGGAATTTTCTGGGCTCTAAGAGACGCCTAGGGAGTTAAGGTTGTCTACAAGGAAATGATTATAACTATTCAATCATGAAATGTATGTCCATGTAAAGAAAATGATGTCATGAAGGGAATGAGGGACACTAAATCTGTTGTGGTATTGACAGATTTTTTTAGGCACAGTTTGCTTAGTTTTGGAAGGAGAATTATTTGAATGGTGGTGTAATACCCCCAGACCTGAAAATATAGAGTTGGACCCCCCTTAAGTGCAATCAATCAGAAATTTGTTGAATCTTCGCAGGGGACTGTCTTGAGAGACAGTTCCGTCTCAGTAATGGGCAAGTTGCCTTATGTAATTTTCTGCAAGCATACTACAGAAGCAAAACGTGGCTGGTTAGGAGGGGTTACAGCTTGGGTAGTCATGGATACAGCAATGGTTACAGTTATGTAACATGATTAATACAGCCTTGGTTGACAATGGATATATTTCAAATCACAATGGTTATAGTTATGTAACCATGATTAATACAGTCTTGGTGGATTTCCACCATTGTTCTTCCACTGAGAACTCGGTGGGGGGGGTTGTGACACTTGGGACTTCCTGTGGGTCGACTCTGTGGGGGGCATGGGAATGGGCTGGGAAAGAGGGTGGAGAAATGGTAGAGGGCAGGGGAATGGTAGAGGGCAGGGGAATGGTAGAGGGCAGGGGGAGAGAGAGCTGGGGGAATAGGAGAGGGTGGGGGAACTGGCTGGGAGTGCTTACAGCAGTGGCAGTTCCATGGAGTTTGGAAAGACCAGAGGTGCTGGGAGAGTAAGAGGACGCTTAAAATTTATATTAAGGAAGAGATACTATTGATAAGGGCAATGTCTGGGGAATGACCGTGGGATTGGGCAGCTGATACTGGAGGAGAGTAAGTCATGGAAGTGAGAGGTCAGGGATTGAAAGGATCATCTCCAGGTGTACTGAAATCAGGGGGAATTGTGACAGGGGTTGTACTGGACAGAGTATCAGTAGACCAAGAGGGGACATCCTGAACGAATGAGGAGGCTTAATACATCCTGAGACCTATAGATGAGAAGCAGAGGTGTGGAATGATCTAGATGATAGGAGAAAGAGAGAGGAAGTCAGGTATGTGTGGGGCTAATGGTCTGGAAGTTGCAGTAAAGGTATGAAGCTGAGGCAATCTGCCTCTGGACAGTGTTGCCAGTGGTATGGAGGCCTTGGGTTTCCCGGAATTTTCTAAGTTAAAACAGTTGAGAGTGCTATAAGGAAGGCAGTATCTTCATGAAACAGCCAGATGCCAGTCAAAGCAAAAAGTTTCACAGAGGAAATTGTGTATACAGAAATTTCTGCTGATGACTCCAGGAGTATTTCAGAATATGTTTACAGCCTCAGAATTTTTATTTAAATTTCGCTGGTCCTTGTACTTGCTCTCTTTGTTAGTGGTAGCAGTGGTAGTTAATAGAGAACTCTGAATAGCAGAGTTACTTGTTTTATTATTCTGACAGTTCTGGGCCTTTATCACATAAAGAGCACTGTAAACACCAGAGCCTTTCCCCGTACACTGCAATAGGAATTGCATTTGACCTTTCATTCTAGGAGACTGACCAGACTTTTCTCCAGAGTATCAAGGCTCTGAGAACCACATGTCATTTCCCCTGGACTGGGACCTCAAGCCAAGACAAAAAACAATCAACTTTCAATTTTCTGTGCTTGTTTGCTTTCTGCCCTGAATACACAGAGAAAGCATTTGAGCAAACTTTTGGGTTAAGTTTTCAAGGGCATCTTTCCATTTCTCACTACAAAGGATTTGAGAGCCAATTGCTCCAGGGTCCCAGGAGTTTGTTTTTATTATTTAAATGTGGGTGTCTTCACAGCAAAACAACCTCAAAAATTCAACCCAAGCCCCTCGGCCCACCACCATTTGCTAAATGAAGCAAAACACTGTAATAGTCTTAATGATGTGGATTTATCTCTTAACTGTTGTTGTGAGATCACAACAAATCATTAAAATCATTAACTCTCCTAGCTAAATTAGAGTACTGATCTTTCGGAGTGTGTGGCCTGTGTGATTTTTTTTTTCCCCATAACCACCCCCCTTATGCCCTCTTTACTTATGCTTCTTGTATTTATTCCACGCAGACTGCGCTAGCTGAATATATTCCAAATCACACTTTTAGGTAGTTTTGTTACCTCCCTCCATGGTCATTCCTCCCCTGTGCCCAGAGCCACTTCCCTAAGAAATGCAGGCAGCATAGGGGTTTGGATCCGTGCTGACTCTAGGAGCCCGAACATCAAAACGTAAACACCCAGTGGAGTTCTGGCTCTCATTACTCTTCTGTGTGAGCAGAAGCCCTCACCCCCAGATCTGGCAAAGGCAGAGGACATCTCAGCGGATGCCACTTAGAACCAAGACCAGGCAGAGTTTGTATGCACTGTATTTGTTCTGAAGGTTGTTACTTACCTTATCCCCAGTCTATTCAGTCCTACAAAAATAGAGATAAGAAAGCATGTTTTCTATTGTGGCCTAGACAGTGTGGAAGGCAGAAAGAATATGGCTCCTGTGATCAGGTGGGTATTGAATGAGTAGGCAGGCCTTTCAGATCTATGTATGTTGGAGAAGTTCAAACCCATTCTTCTGGAAGATCCTCATGAAAATAGAACAATGTGGTACTCAGGAACTTGAGGATGACTGTTTATTCATCCGTCTTCTAGACAGGAAGAAGGGAAGGATAAGTACCATGCACTGAGGAGCTAAGTTAATACAACAACTTCTTTTTTTTTTTTTTAATACAACTTCTTGATAAAAATAGTGAATTAAAAGGTGTATAGTAGATTGGGTAAATTCAGCTGGATGAGGTGATGAGGTGATTCAAGCTTACCTTACACTGACTGATGGACTAGGTTCCTGTTAAATAGTAACACAGCTCAGTATTGCTTAGGTACCAGAAGATGTCCAGTCAATGTTAATTGAATTAAAGATGGTATGTAAGGCTCAGTAGCTGTAGCACAGTGGCTACAGTGCTGGCCACATGCACCAAGGTGGCAGGTTTGAACCCAGTTCGGGCCAGCTAAAGAGCAATGACAACTACAACAAAAAAATAGCTGGGTATTGTGGTGGATGCCTGTAGTCCCAGCTACTTGGGAAGCTGAGGCAAGAGAATCACTTAAGCCCAAGAGTTTGAGGTTGCTGTGAGCTATGATGTCACAGCACTCTACTGAGGGTGACATAGTGAGACTGTCTCAAAAAAAAAAAAAAAGAAGATGGTATGTAACACTCCTCTGTGGGGACTTGTGTTTTGTTTCTAAGTTAAATCTACTTTATAAGGAATTTTTATTTTTTTGATTTGGTCACCAGTGTACCCTGTGTAGTTGAAGGCTGTAGATCTTTTAAAAGCTGGCTGATGTAACTTTCTCATAATTGAATAGTTTGAATTCAGGTTCCAGATTTATGTTTAAAATCTAAGTTTTGTGATTTGCTCTCAGTCATGTACGTTGAAAGGATTGATTGATTACTTTTGATAGGAATGCCCTACCTTGGACATCTGGCCATCTCTAATGTACTTGGGGAGCCCAACACTGAACTCCTGGGTCCCTTTCAGGTCCCTTTCAGCCTCCTCAATCTATGCTTGATAAGGACTGGGAGTTAGAAGGAGAGAGACGTTTAAAAGAACTTGCTGAAATGCAGAGAAACCCTCAATTCTCATCCATGGTTAGAAGTCTGCCTATTTTTAATCCATTGGGTTTTCAGAAGAACCAGAGTGACCAATAAAGTTCTCTTATGTGTTAATTATATTCTGTGAATTCAAGGATGTGTGTGTGTATGTGTAGAAGTCCATTTATCTCTAAATAGAAGAACCTGCTCTAAGCTCTATCTTTGGTGCTAGAAAATTAGTCTTTTATCAGGCCGATTCAAGGGCCAAATGAAGTACTATGGAATATAAAATCAATGACCTTTCATAGACAGGCAAAGTCAGAAGGATAAAAGGCTTTTAAGCTGGGCAAAAGGAATATATCTCTGTTCTGCGTTGCTGCTTGTAGGAGAGAAAAACATAGGCTGGATGTAAAGGAAAAAGATTTTCTATATCATGGCAGTTCTGTGGGGCTCAGGGGGTGATGTCTGGGTTCAGTACCCACATAGGAGTTCATTTCTCTGGGCAACCTGGGAGCTCTCGCTTCAGACTTATTTCCACTGTGGGCAAACATTTCACAACGCAGCCCTGCTACTTCATTCCCAGAGCTCAGGCTGTCCTGCCTGCGCTTTCTCAGTCCAGCAGCTGTGAGAAAGGCAGTAAAGGGACCGAGCAGCCCCCAGCAAGGGTAAGAGCTAAGAAAGGCTGCTGTGTGGCTGCTCCACGCCTACTCTCCCCAAACCCCACAATCCTCTTCCAAGCCCTCCACATTTTCTAAGTGAGTCTGAGTGGTCTCTGTGGCCTTCACCTCTGTGCTGTGACTCTGAGGAGCCATGAGTGACAGCTGGCTGGTTCCATTTCACAGCCCAGTTCTTGACAGGGGAGCTCCCACATAAACCAGATGAGTTGTTCTCAGGGAGCCAGAGGGGCAGTCCTGCAGCAGCCGTCTGACCCCTTGCTCCAGAGCCTCTAACGCGCCAGGCTCGGATTAGCGCCACACTGTCCCTGGCCCTGTGCCCCACTGTTGCCTCTCTCCAACCTCCAGAACCTTGATAAGGAAGAACACCCAAGCCCTGGGAAAGATGGGGAGGCAGTGCTGTCACAAGGCAGGCTTCCCTTCTCCCCACCGAGTCTGTCAAGTGTTATGACCCGCATTTTACAGCGCAGGAAAATAAGGTAAAAGGAGATTAAGTGATGTGTATACAGCCATAGGGATTGTAAAAGGCAGGGTGGAATTTAAATCCAGACTCACCTAGCACCAACTGTAGGGCTTTGCCACCACCTGTGGCCTGGGCAAGTCTGTTAAAATAAAGATCGTATCATGCAGGATGCAGGCCGAGCTCGAAGGACAACCAGGACAAATTGTCATGCCAACTCTCCCAGAGAAACACACACCCACACACACCTTCCCTGCCTTTAGTTCAGTCTTCTCCTTACTGAGAAAATTATCCAAACACTGTAGGCTCTCATTGACCTACTCATTGTCCCTCTGTGACTCTCCTCCCTGGAGGAAGTGTAGGGCAGCAGGCTCTGCTATGGACCCCACCAAGGACATCAGCTGGCAGCCATGACTTTTTCTGTCTTGCTTATTTGTTTGTTTGGGGGCAATACAGGCAGGCCAAGCCATCAGACCTATCCCTATCCTGATTCTGCAATAGAATGTAGATTATTGCTACAGCAGGGGTCTCTTCTACCTCCATTCTAAGTCTCCCTTCCATTGAGGTCATGTGTTCCTACTCAACACAGGGCATGGCGTGTAGTGACAGCTTATTAATGATTCTATCCAAAGAACCTTTTCAAAATATCACTTCTATTATATCACTCTCTTGATAAAGATACAATATGTCTCTATCTCCTGCCCTAGGGCCATGCACATGACCTCTACCTTAGTGCTTCACAAGCCAGGCAAGGCACAACACCTTCACTACCACCTCCATATCTTTCTCCACGTGAGCTCAGGCTAGAATTCCTCCTTCTCCTCCTTCAAGTCTAGAAGTTCAAGCCTCGACTCCTCCACAGTCTTTCCTCACCATTCCAATGCCCCTGGGATTTTCCCTGAGCTAAATTACTAAGCACCTGACTCAGCAACTCCAGGTATTTAAGCACGTACTATCTTATTTTGCTACTTAGTTTCATGGGTAACTCTTAAAAATTGTGAAACTATTGAATACCAAGACCATAACGTAAATGTTTTGTGTAGTACCTGGAGTGCTCAGAGAGCTAGCCCAGTATTAGGCATACAGTAACAATTTTAAAATAGTTTAAGTAATTTAAATTAAAATTCCGTTCTAGTCAGAGCTTATACAGTATATTATTCATCAGTCCTGAATGCATGAACACCCTTTAGAGAAGAAAATATTTCTCATAAACACCCAATATTTATTTTTATGTCATTTGAACTTAGAAACTTAAAACTAAGTATAAATGCCTAATAAAAGCTTAAGATTCTTAAACCACTATAAAGCTCAAATGAATTTATAAAATTAAATATAAAAACAGTATAAACACTATAAATTCAAATTAAAAGTCTATGTTTTCATGATGTATGATATTTGCCAAACCACATCACAGATAATGGAACTGCTAGAAACCTTCTTCTTTTGATTTTTTTAAAGCTTGGTGTGATATATATTTTTAAAATACTCTATTCTGTTCAGTCCACAGCTCATGAGAAACTTCATTTCTATAGTGTGGTGTCAGGCCAATGGGACCCTACTTAGTAAAATGGTATCACTATTATTAAGGCTGTTCTTTTTCTCAACTGAGTCCAAGTCATGTTGTGCTTCAATCACATCATTCAGAAGATTTATGTGGTCATCAGGAAGATCCAGATATGCTTCTGTTAATGTTTTAGAATTATCATTGAAATTATAAATCCAAATTAAAATATTCTATAAGAAAAGTTTTGGGTCCTCACATTCTGTCTGTAGATCCCTGAGACTTATTGAGTAACTTTGCCAGTGCACTAATGGATGAGGAATTATTTTAAGCAGAAAAAAAAAAAAAAAGAATCATTCTCCCCCATTTCATGAGAGCCCGTCAGTCTGATTTTTTTTTTCAATTACTAAGAAATCAATTCCTTTAAAATTATTACTAAAATTGACATTTTCCTAACAAGAAAGCAACCCACATATCAGATCATTTAAAAGTCATTTGTAAACCAAGAAAAGAAATTAAGACCCCAGAACCCACCTTGGAAGGATAACCACTGGTGGTCCATATAATAGTACCTCATCGCCTTGCCTTGCTACTAATAAGAACGTCAGCACCTGACAGATAATGATGACCATAGGGCAGGAAAAGTTTTTAATGTAATTCATTTACTCCATACAACCTTGTGGTGTGAGTACATTTGTTATTCTTATTTTACAGATAATAAGAGGGAGGCTAAAAAATTAAGCCTTAAGTAATTCTTAAACACATAAGTAGTAAGTTAAAGAGTGGGATTCTAGTTGAGGCAAAAATATAACTATATATAAATAAAACAAGCAAAATCAAATACGGGATCACACTGAATTCAGAGTTTGAGGTTCTGCTTATTTCCCTTAAAAACACCATCAACACCTTTCTGTTTTGGTAACCAATTAATGTTTATAGATATCAGGTAGGTACATTCTGTTGTAAAATTACATCACCTCATTCAGAAAATACTCCATGGAAAGCCTTCCAGGTTGTTTTCAATCTTTAACTATTATAAACAGAGCTGAGATGAACATCGTTCATCTGAACCTTTGAGCACATCTTTACTCACAGAAACATTTTTATTTCTTATGTGTTACTAAACAATCTAAGAGGAGTATACAAAAATCTCAGCAGGCTCACTCTCACATTGCTGTAACTGTTGATTTTATTCACTGGATAAGTACTTAGCTTCACACAATGTTCAATTATGTGTATTTGTTTAGTATTCAATCAAATTTTTAAGTTTTCCCCAATGCTAATAGGTGCTTTCAGCTCTAAGTACACAGGGGAATGAGTGAGTATAAAACATACAGTAACATTTTACATTATGTGTCCTAAATTTTAGAAATTAAAAAGCCTCTATTTAGTTGGTTCTAAACTAAATTGTTGTTCTCCATGGGCAGGAAGCACTTGATTAGGTAGCACTTTATTAGGTATTTTGAAAACTGCGTTTTAGCTATTTATTTGGGAGGATTAGTTTTATTTTTTAAAATAATCACAAGTCTTTGTGCTTTTGTAAGCCTAACTCTAAGTCTTATTCTTTGGAAAGTTTAACTTATTTTATCAAAACAATGCATAGATAAAGCTAAATACTACTAAAAGTGTCGGTGGGTGGGCATCTCTTGATCTTTAGAGAAAACAACTTCTAACTCCTCTCTTCTGATGTTGTTTGGGGATTTATTTTTCTTCCTCTTCCTTTCCCCCGTACCTCCTTCTTCTCCTCCCCATCTTCCTGCTTTTAGAAAATATAGCATCCTTATAATGCCTCTTGTTCTCCCCTTACCAATATTCATATCACAATATACAAATACTTCAATTTTTCTTTTGTTTACTTGTTTTTCTTTGAAATTTCCCTATGTCTTTGTATAACCTCCAATAGCCTCTGATTATAATTTTCTGAACTGTTAAATGTATCAGATGATTTATAGGGTTCCCTATTATTACTAATTTTCTGAAATTATCCCTTTTGGGTCTCTATGAACTGCCGCTAGATTCTGGACAAGTTAGCCTCTGAGCCTCCTCTCTAAATACCATCCTAGGCTGGGGCAGAGTCCTTATATCCTTCTTTCTTGATTTTCCTTCCTTCTTCTAAAATGTTTCTGATAAAAGGAATACATGAGAAGCAACTCTTTTTGGACACTGAATATTTGCAAATATCTTCATTCCACTTTAAGCCTGATTTGTCATTTAGCAAAGTTGATCATTTTGAGTGAAAATCATTCTCAGAATGTTGAAGGCACTACTCAGTTCTTTCTGACTTCTACTTTTGCAGTTGGGATAACTAATGTCATTCAGATCCTGGATCCTTTAGATAGGATTTTTTTTCTCATCTCTGCAAGTTTATATGGTCCTCTTTTTCAGTGATGTAAAATTTCATCATGCTGTGAGTTGGTGAGATCTTTTTTTATTCATTGGTTTCAGTATATTTTTCCATATAAATAAATATTCTTTTAATTCTGGTATGAATTACATGTATTTCCTTACTTTTCTTGGTTATCTAGAATTTCCTACGTATTTACTTTGACTAACCTCACTAATCCTCATTTTTAATTGTATTCTTCCTATCAACTATACTTTTGGTTTATTGTTATAGTTTCTTATAGATTATCTTAATTCCATACTTTAATCCCTCTGCTTACATTTTTTATTTTTAATTAGTTATTATGTTGTTAATATCCAGGAACCTTTCTAATTCTAATTCTTATTCTTTTCCTCCACTTTTTCTTCTTCTTTTCCTCCTTCATCTTTTTTAAACCTTCTTTATAGCATTTGTCCTGGTGTCATAGGAGTAGTATCTTCCTTTATCTGTCTGGGAATATTTATTATAATTTACTTGGAGTTTGTCTTCTGTTTTCTACTTTGTCTCTCTTTCTATTGGGTTCTTTTTTCTTCTGCTTGTTTGTTGATGTGTTTCATGATAATACTTGGCTATCTATTCCTGTTTATGACTGAAACACTAAAAAGTTTATTTAAAAATGATAGATTTTAAAATAGCTTTCCAAGAATCTGATGCATGTTTGTAATAGGGTCTACTATAGGGTGTCCTATATTAAGGAATAATAAGCATTAGTTGCTGAAGGTCATTATTCTGAGTCTTTAGGTTTAATTAAATGAAGGGTCTTCTGATCATCTGTCGTGGTTGAAGAAGTTGATTGTCTTGGCAGGGTTAGGATAGGGACCTAATACGGGAACAGAATTTCATTGAATCACCGTTACTTACACCTCACATCTTATTCTAGTTCATTTCATCTATTATCTACCATTCTGAGTTTTCCTGTGTTTCCGATAGATGAGAAGGCTTGCCTCTTGTTGGTATTCCTGTCTGTGTATAATTAGTTTTGAATTTATTATGATTTTCATTCACTTCTTTTCACATATTCAGCTTGTGAGTTACAGGTGTTGTGTCCTGCATTCTTTGATTGCAGAATTTGTGTCTGCTCCTTTTTTGTTTGTTTGTGTGTGTGAGTGGACATCTGACATCTTTATCCCCTTAAATCCAAAATGTTTCTTATTTTTTTTAGGTTTTTGCAAAGGGAAAAAGAAACCTATTAAGAAGATACTTCTGAGTCAGGACTAGTGCTCTATGATACTAGACCTTAGGAAAAAAATATAAATAGACAATCAATAGAATGAGTAATCACTTCATGCAAAAAGTTTTTGTCTCTGTGACTTTGCTCTATACCCTATCGCTGTGTAGATGACTTTTATATATATTTCAAATCCCTGATAAAATAACATCTCCACCATGAAGGCATGCTGATAATTATAACTAATAATAATCTCTCCATTCTCTGAACTACATAATATTTGATTTATCATTTTCTTAAGGGGAATATTCATTTCATACCCAGACTTCTCAATATATGTGCATGTTTCTAGCAAAAATATTTTCTCATTAATTTATTATTTCCTCTATCTTTGAGAATTGGATTTATATCTTATTCATCTTTGAGTAGCTCTGTTACCATAACGGTCTCACAGAAAAGTGAGGATAAACATGCTTATTGAAATTGTGTTTTAAGGTGATCATTTGCTCACTCAGGCAAAATGGCGAGCTTTCTTTAGTTATTGTTGGTTTATATAGTACAATTTTGTACATGCACACTATATATCAGTGACCTCATTAATATTCATTACAATCCCTCTGCATGTGCGCACTGTACATCAATGATTTCCCTCTGCACATGCGCATTGGACATCAATGACTTCATTCATCCATTTAAACATATTGTGACTACCTTATGAGTAGCTCCTGCCTCCTAATCTGATAATCCACCCAACATACACCTTTTAACATAACCCTTTCAACATAACTAGGCTTAACATAACTTAATGGAGAACAAGTTGTTAGCCATTACTTCTTTTGTTCTTATCTGATGAAGCCTGAGGCCATGGAAGAAAGAGACGGCTTGAAAATCTGTCCTACTGACCTTGCCATTTGGAGGCAGTTACTTCAATCTTTAAAACAAGGCATAAAGAAACTTCTAGGGCATACAGAAATTTGTGTGAAAACCTCCACTCCCATGTGGGCCTTAAGTCAGGGGGTTTTTACACCTGCAACCAACCAGGTCAACCTTAGGTCAGGGGGTTTGTAGTCCTGCAACCAACCTGGCCATGTGGGATTCTGCCTCAGTATTTCACAAGTATGCCTGCACAAAGTCTTTTCATTGCTCTCTCTCAAACAGCTTTTTTGGCCAGAGGCATATAGGCCTATATAGTTCCTAGCTCCTAGTACAGTGCCTGGAAAAGAGTATGGACTCAATAAATGTTGAATGAATGTGTGAATGTATAGAGGTTGCAATGGTCTTGCTCCTCAAAAAATTAGAGGGTCCATTTTGAAGTTTCCTCTTTTTCTGTCATTCAGAAAGTTTATAAAGAATGAGGAAAATTTACTTCTTAGCCGTAAGTTTCTGTGTGCTCGAATTCGAACTAGCATAGAGTGCAAACTAATACACAATATTGCAAATGTTTCTCTGAAATTCCTCCCTGGAATTATTATCTCCTTAGAATAATTACATCAAAGAGCTGGGCAGCTTCTGCAAAGCTGCTGAAGGCAAAACTTGACTTTTATTGTCTTCCTGCTGGACTCTCTTCCTTCCTTTAGTCCAGTGATCAAGTACCTAGAACCCCCATGGAAGACCCAGTTGAATAATGAAAATAAATTTAATTTCTTGAGGTGAACATACCAGGGTTTGAATTTTGCTTCTGTCACTATGGGGTGGACAATGTTGGACAAGTATGAGTTAGCAAATCTTTTTTCACCTAAACATCCTCTTGTATAAAATGGAGGAAACATTCTCCTGCACAAGGTTTTCATAAAGGTGAAATAAATAACATATGTAAAATCCTTAGAAAAGCAGGCATGGAATAGATCCTCTTTGTATTTCCTCTTTCTCAAGACATTTATTGCATTTCTCAGGAACACGGACATTTATAAAGTATATTTAGGGAGAGAGCAATGTTTAACTCAGAAGGAAATTGGCCCAATGAGACATTTCATGATTTTTGTGTCAAGGACTTCTGGAAGCTTGTAAACATTCCACATTAAAGCACCCACAAGTATGGAATCATTTTCCATGGCTTCAATCCTCAAGGGAGAAAATACTTACAGAAACATTGTTCAGAGAATTGAAGTAAGGCAAAACAAAACAAAACGAACAAAATATGTTGCCCTATTTTGCTTGGAATTATTTCAAGAATGTTTGGTGAGAACAGGTAAACTTTTGCTTCCTGACTTTCATTTCCTTTCAACATTTCTCTCCATCCCAGGATAGGAGAATATGTGTTTCTAGGGCATCTTTCCAAAATATAACTTTTCTCTATTTGTCTTTTTTAAGTTGGTGAGTCCCCAAATGATAGGAGAGGGAAGGAAAACTTCATACCAGTAGAAAGATGGATGTATGAGTGTTGATTCCTGGGGACCTGCTATTTTAAACATTTCATGGAGGGCTGGATTATTTGGGAATGCAGGGCTTGACAAGGTATATCTGGCTTCAAAACCTTGCCAGGCATTTTCTCTCTTGTCCTCTAAAATGTTTTCACACACTTGCCAGTCATGTGCTCTGGGTTATACATTCTCCCCTGCATAAAGGTGGAGTAGAATATTTGCCTTTCATAAAACTCTTGGTTATCTCATGTAAGCCTATCTTGCCAGATCTCTAGCAGTTAATGCTAATTATTAATAGACTCATTTACCTTTTCTTTTAAATCTCAAGTTCAAGACAATTAAATCTTTACGTGTGGCAGAAGTAAAAAGTAACTTTCTACCAGTAAAGTCCATCAAAATTGAGAGAGAGGGTGGAAATTCATTCTAATAATTCATTAGGATAAAATGTAGCTTTCCTTTTGGGAAAGGTGAAATGACTTTTGATTCCAGATGCAACAAATGGGAAGTGATGTTTATTAATGCCCATTGTATGCAAGGTGCATGGGGCATACACTATTTGATGTAATCTACCCACTGGTCCTCAGAAGTGTCAATCTTTTCATTTCCAAAATAAAGAAATTGGCTCATCAGGATGGAAATTTACATAAGGTGATAAAACTTATTAGGGTCCAAGGCAGAAACTCAGACTGTTCTTTTCTGACTGTATCATGTTCCCTCCCAGAGTGGGTTACACCAGAAGATCCACAGAGAATACCCCAAACTGGTATCTCCAGTTGGGTGTGAGCTCTCGCTTTTCAGCATCCCTACAGTGGACTGGCCTCTTGCCACCCCTGAGAATGGGCATTTCCTCACCAGCTTCTTTCTTCTCTTTCCTGAAAGCTGAATCACCCTCCACCCTAGTTCACTAATAGTGTGAGAGGAATTTTTCCCTTTCTTCTTTCTTTCCTCTACCTTCACATGAAACAAAAACAAACACAAACCATCTTTTCTCTTTTAGGGAAGAGATAGCTTCATCTCCGTCTGGTCCTCTTCCAGAATCACCAGACTGCAGACATGACTGAGTCCCAAGGATTCCTCTTGCTGTCATGTATGGCTCCTGTTACCGTAGCCTCAGAGTGGCTGAGAGAGAAAATCCCCACTCAAGGAGAATCTAGGCAGCAAGGGGCTGTGACTGACTTGGTTCAGCAACACACTGACCTTCTCTGCCTTGGGGTCACACCCATGTGGAGCCGCTTCTCTTGTCCTTCTTTGTGAGCTGAACTGTTGAGCTCTGGCCACATAGTTGTATGGAAGGCTCTCACTGTACCATTTAGCTGCTGGTGGCAGTGTTAGAATTTCTCTCCTATAACCTTTAGAAAACACTGAACCCTGTCATATCTGCCAAGCTGGCAGATGTGGTTCTTTCTGATCCAAGCTGGGCTTCAGTAATGGATGCAGAACATCAACTTATCTTTTCTGGTTACCTTGAGCCACGCATTGGCACAAGACATTATTACCAGCAAATGGGCATTTTTGTGCCATTTGTGAAAATTAACTTCCCTAATTAACTTACTCATAGAACTGCATTCAGGATAAAGACATTAGGATGATTACCTAGAAAATTACTACCTTGGTAGATTCCCCCATACCCCCTTTAGCCTCTTAAATGTGCCAAGAACAAAATTGCTCTGATGACATTGTCAGATCTCTGAGAATAAATAACCTATGAATGAAAGAGTGATGCCACATGTTGGAGACTTGAACCCTAATTTTAGCTCATGGATTCTGCTCGGCATGGAGCGGCCAAGAAATGATATTCCTCATCCAGAGGGGAGGACTGGTGAACATCAAAATTACTTCTTGGTACATATTCAAGCACCTTTTCAAGTACCAGGCTACACAGCAATTATGTTTTAATGAGTTTTACATCCATTAGGACAGTGAGCAGGATACACTGGGGGGACCAGAGGGAGGCTGATATTTCAGAAACAAGAGGTTGTAAAATTCCATTTGTTTACTCAGCCTACAAGGGAACTTTATTTATTTATAAACCTGGGTGTCTTCTTCAATAGCCTCAGTCATACGAGGAATTATTAGCCTTTTGAAAGTCTTTGTGCATAAGTCTTGGTCATTTTTATCATAATCAAAAATTTCCGAAAACTTTTTACATTTTCTTTTCATTTTATGTTTTACTTCCTTGTATTACATGAGTTACTCTTAAAATGTGTGCAGTGTACTTTGGCCAAATGGATGAAGAGAAGTCAGGAGATGTGGGTATGCCTCAGAGTTATTGGTACAGAGGGACAATGGTGCGTGCTCCCTGTAAAATTGAAATTAAATTAAAGTTTTCGGAGAGTTTAAATTGATGGTTTTCAAGCTTGCCACACTTGTTATTCATCTAGCAAGTTTTTCTAAAACAAAATGCCAAGATCCTGGTGCCTGGAGATACCATTCAAATTAGTATCTCTGGCAGGTGGGGGTCAAGATATTTCCAAATTTCCTCAGATGATTTTTAGATTTTAAAGTCAGAATTGACTACCATTAATTCATTAATTTTCAAAAATATATGCTCATCATATATTACATGCTACTAGAAGATACTTTTCTAGAAGCTAGGGTATAGTAGCGAAAAAATCAAACAAAAATCCCTGCTTTCACAGAGCTTATCTGCTAGTGGAGAATCTGCCTGGCAACAAACAAGATTAATATATACAGCACTCATGGTATGTAAGATGTTGATAAGTGCCAAGGAGAAAAATAAAACCAGGAAGAAGGCTATCACTTAGGATGGGGGAGGTACTGCATCATTGCAGGTTATTCTGGGGAGACCTCATGAGAAAGTAACATTGGCATAAAATTCTGAAGGAGAAGGGAAAAGACTCCAGGCAGAGAAAAACAGTCTTGAGGCAGGAGCACACCTATTCCAAGGAAAGCCAGGGGACTACAGTGTGAATTTGTGGTCTAAACAACAAAATCCTCACTCTAGGTATAAGGTGAACTACTTGAAGGAGTAAACCAAAAGACTGTGTGTAATCAATTTAAGAACACTGAAGCAAAACAAATAGTGATCTGCTATTATCTTAAGGATGTGGATATATGGTAGTTTAGAAACTGGCATAGAAGAAATTCCAGGTTAGCCTGTTTGGAGAAAGGAGGTAAGAGTAGAAAGTAGGTCAGTTTAGAGAACAAGGTAAGGAAGGCCAAAGAAGCAAGACTGAGTGTGTCTTTCTATGTGTGGGGGGAGCTAGAGTGGGCAGAAGGTGACCATGGGTCGTCACAGGTCATGGTCATGGCATGCATGTGGTAAACATTTGAACACATAACTGACAATCCTCCTACTTATTCAATGCTCTCCAAGCTGACTTGTAAAAGAAATTGGCTTCTAATATATCCAGCTTATAGGGAATGGTTGTATTGATCAGCCAGTGTGACTGTGTAGCCCACCTGTATGTTATTTCTCATGATAAGTTAAGAAATTGCAATTGGTTGGATGCTGGATATTGGTCTAAGTGACCTTTGTATGAGCCAATGTCCCTGAGTCAGATGAAGCCAACAGTAAATATTGAGAAGGTAAGATCTCCGAACCTGCAGATTTTGGACAATGAAGTCTGGACAAGGCAAGTGCTCCTTTGTGGGGCCTCTGAGGATCCCCAGCCTGTTCCTTTCAGTGCTGACTCTGCATTGCCTCGTGGCATTTACTGTGCCCATCTTGTAATGCTCTGTCATCCCCTATCTTGCTGCTTGGCAGCTGTTTTTCCACTGTAAATGAGAACAATTCCTAATATCTTATCTGTCTCTTCCAGGGAGTGTCAAAATCAGACATGATAATATATATGAATGTCATTTTAAATGTTAAAGTGATGTGTAAAATAAGGCATTATTTTTATTAATAATAAGGCTAAACTAAGCACGCGGAGAGACAGACATCTGTTAAAGCCTTGATGTTGTTACCAGACGTATAGGTTGGATTCAATGTTTCTTGTAGATAAATATATTTTTATTTAAAAACTATTTGTATAAATACTATAGATGTACAAAAAACAAGTCTGGAAGGGCTAATGATACACCAAAATAGAAGTATTGGTTATATCTTCTTTTTTATTACTGCAATATATTTAGGAAGTATAAACACAGTTTTGTTACATCTCGATAGGATTTCATTCTTTATTTATATAAATGCAATTAGTTTTATGTTTTCTCATACAGAATCAGGTATTAATATCTACATATTCTAAGTATTCAATAGCACATATTACAAAGATGAAACAAGGAAAGTTACCTTTCAAAATTCTTCTCACTAACTTTGTACATAGTTGTTGAATAAATGGAATATTCGAACTGACATCACTGGCAATGAGCTGGTGATCAGTGCTATGAGTCAGAGTTTTCAGATGTTGATCAGCAATAGCCACCTCCGTGAGTCCGGAACATTCAGGGCCATGTGGCCTGTCCTGCCCTTCTGCATGCATCCCTGAACTGAGACAATCATGGGGCTATTTCAGAGATTATACTTCTGTCAGAGCTTAGTGATTCCAAAGAGACATTTTATGTTTTATCCTTTTCTTTTCTTTTGCAAATATCAACCCTTTCTCTAAAGAAAAGGTGAAATTGAAAATGAGATTGGCAATGTGCCCTCACACAAGAAAATTAGGCAGTTGGTAAAATCTTGACTTCAGCAAAGAAATAATTGGCAGAAGAACATGGTTGAGCCAGAGGAAATTAGGCATGGGAACTTCTCCTGCTAGGACAAAGGTGAACCAGGAAGACGGCCTGAGAGAATGAGGGAAGAGGATGAGAGAATAGATTGGGACCATTCATCTCCTGCCAACAGCAGCCCTTACATCAGTTTCCAGAGCCATTAGTATTAAAATCCACTAGCAAAAGAGTGCCAGGAACATGCGTGTAGTCAAAGTTCAGTTTGTTAGCCAACCGTGTCAAGGGAGAATACACTCCCAGGGAACTGCGGGGTATCTTAAAAGGAAGCAGTTAGGGAAAGATTCTTACAGATTTTGGGGTGGGGGTGGAGGTGACAGTGTTAGCCATGTGAGGTCTTGGCAGGGGTGGGTTAGAATTCATAGATTGTGGGGTTGCTTGCTAAGTAGTCTAAACTTCATAACACCTGAGTATGTGTAGGTTTATTATGATACAAGGTCGGTTTTTCAGAAGCCATATAGAACATCTGGGTCATGATGAGGTGATGTTAGGAAGCAAGAGCTTGGGTTTATATAGTTTTCTTGCATACTGTGGTTTGGTGCAGTTGATGTGTTTCATGAGTTATGATATAGTTCTGCAAACTATAGCTTCTGTTTCAATTCCATTGGGTGAAGGTGAATATATTTCATGAAAGAAATTGGAAATAGGAAAGTATAGAAAGAATTTAAGAAGTGGAAATAAGTACTTGAGCGCCCAGCATGTGCTAAGGGATGATACTTGCAAATATATACTACGCTTCTCCTGTGCATTTTACTCTTCTTCCAATACTCTTTATTTGACAAACTGTTTTCCATAAGGAATCAATCAAGACGCTCTAGGAAATGTTTCTGGGCATTAAAGTAGGGCTGTCTTCCCATTTCTTTGTACCTTATAGAAGTCAGATGCAAAAAAAACAAACCTCTCCACTTCTTATCACCCACACAACCAGCCATATGCTAGTTGGACTTTGTTCCTGTTTCCCGTAGATCTTGTGGAATGTAATACAGCCAGCCATCTTGCTCATGCCTGACGGAGACCTTTTACCAAATGGTCCTAAACTTCCTGTTCTGTGTTCATTTTCAACTTCAAGAGACATGCTCTTTGTGAATAAGTCACTGTATCTTTTATCAGCAGCAGCATTTCATTCACCTATTAAATATTTTAGCCATTGGCTCAGTAAGCATGACCCATGAAATTGACCCTGCTCATATTTTTGCTCGCCTTTTCCAGAGCTGGCACGAGATGTGTCTTGGTTTGGGCCACTCCATATTTCTCCAGGCTGTTCATTTGATGCAAAATGCAAGGACACAATTGGCATTTCTGTGGTTTTCTCTTTGATCTTTTTTTAGCCTAAGAAAAACCCTGGGGGTATAAAGGGTAGCATAGAAACCCACTTTAGTCTAGGGAATTAGATGAAGAAAAAAGAACTTGCCTTAAGGCTCAGACTGGGACCAGAATTAGAGACTAGAACACATACTTAACTCTCTGATTCCCATTTTCTTTTATTTTCTTCCCCCACCCCCAGTAGTAAGGTAGGATTTTATTAGAAAGGAATTCAGAAAGGATACAAAGCCGATTCCTATTTTCTTGACAGGCTTCTCGATTTGGATGTCATACTCTACCACCTCATTTTCTCTCTAATTTAGTCACTGAAAATCATACCACACTATGAAATCATTAAACAGCTGCAAGGAACAACCCTTTCCATACATCCCAGTAAGCTGGCCACAAATGGTAACAGGGAGTAAGATGGAGGAGGAGGGAGAAGCCAGAACATGGTGTGGTTATTGGCTTTCTTGGTAGAATTTCCTCCACGAGTCTGCCTGACTTTTCTTCTGAATGCTGTTTGCAACACATTCATTCATTCACTGTGGGAAGATGGCACATTGCAAGTGAGAAGTTGCCCCTCATTAGATATCTCCTTTCTTTTTTTCACATTTCTTTCTGGGGGAAAAATATAAAATAACTACCTTCAAATCTCTTTCATGTTAGTGGTGTTTCAGTACAAGACAAATAAAGAGAAAAGAAAGAAAATTCTCCAGAAGCAACCCATATTCTTGATTTTGAACATTCTCAGAGCAGGCTAAAGACTTCAAAGACATTAAAGTGCTGCCAAACAGCTGGCTAGGAGCACAAGAATTGGCTAGGGTAGGGTGGGTGATTGGTGAAATAATTTTCAACTCAAAACTTATACTTACTGCCTTGAAGCAGCAGCTCACCCGAGTCATATTACAATTGACATGAATGGAAGGGAGCAGTGTCTCCTTCAGGGGGAACAGGCTGATGCTGAAACATGATCCTGGGATTTAGGGATGGGCTGTTACAGACTAGGAATCCCCCCAGGGCTTTGATAGGATTTACAAGATTAAACTACGACTTCCTTTGATGCTAACAGCAACCTGGTATGCAGAGCAATCGGGAGGATCCCTAGAGAAAGGAAATCCAACTGCCAGGCGAATAAGTCATGGACTTGGCTCACCAAGCCAATCACGATCACAGTTTCATAGGCTCAGGTGAAGTGCTCTTTCTCAGCCCAGATAAGATGTGATGATTTGTATCTTTTTACCTGTAGGTAGATTTATTGAGGACAATTTTGAACATGACATGAATTTAGGGCACTCCCGGTTCTTACACACGTTGCTTTCACCTGAAATGCTTCTTTTTTCTGTGTCTGTTAAACAGGAAAACTTTTACTTAAACATCACCTTCGCTGTCAAATTCATTAATCCCTCCTCATCGATCTGCCTCTCTTTGTCAGTATAGATTTTGTGATTCCTCAAAGATGATTTTGGGCCTTTTTCTATCCATAGCCCTAGCGCAAGATCCAGCTCACAGGTGTTCAACAAGATTGGCAGTGTCTCTGCTCCTGCTGGGAAGGTTTCCAGATTACCTTCTGAAGGAGTGATCTTGCCAAGAGGATTTCACATAAAGTTCATTCTGCTGTGGCTGTCAGGTAATAACTTAGAAGTCCTTTCCTTCGTGGAAGTTCAAGTGTGAAAATTTCACCTTGCACTTTCCCTTTCGAAAACTACTTGTTGGAGAAAGGATGGTTTCAAGTTCTTCTTCAAAGAAAAGAAGTGAAGCTAGGTAGACTGTACTGGGGTGAGGGAGAACTTACCCTTTTTTTTTCCTAAAAGTTTCCTAAAAGATTAACAATTAAGGCAGATTAATAAGGAAGAGGTTTATTTACCATGTGCATGGGAAGAATCACAGAGTGATTATTCAATATCCCAATGGGATCCAGTTATTTTTATACCTGCTTTTTGGTAATTCTGTTTAGGAGCAATAAATGGTTGCTAGGGAACATGAATAGATACGTGAGAGAAGGAGTGGATGAGGGGAAGCAGATTGACTGGAAAATTAGCCTGAGAGATGGGTATTATGTTTAAAATGATTTGGGCCAGATCTGGTTACATTCATGATTTTCTTTCTTTCAATATACTGAGATGACATGGAGGGGAAGGGAAGTCAATTGTTCTTCTGATGGCCCTGACAATGCAGGTCGAGGGAAAGCCCTTCAAAGGGTGTGTTGATCTCTAAGATCCTTTAATTCAAAATATTTTTTCTGCCAAGGAATCATACTTTGGGGTGAAATGTCCTGAACTCCTTCTGTGGAATGATCTCTCATTGACCTCTCCACCCTCAGTGTGCACAGCTCTTGAACGGAAACTATGACGTAGGTAAGAGGACATTTGAATGGGAAATCAAGGCACGGACTCTTGCCCAGGTCTGTCATTGATGAGCTCAGTTGTTTGGATAACTTGCCCCTTCTCTGGGGCTCAGATTCATCATCTATGCTCAAAGGGTTTTGGTTCAATGATGTCCAAATACTATTTCCAAGTCCAACAATAGTCTTAAAATGTTAGGAATCTCCATGTCTATAAAATATCAAAATTAGCAATCCAATTAATGGCAGTTCTTCTAATATTAGCTTAACAGATGGGTTCCCCACCCCCTGTTGTTCAGATATTTTTCATCATTAAAATAATTGAGTGGGATGTTGTTTCTATTCTTTTGACCTCTCTGTTCTCCACTGCTGTAATGAAACTCTGCACTGCGATTTGGTGACTGGGCTTCTGAGGACTCTTTTGCGTGGTTGCAACATAAACCAACATAAACATGAAGTAGAAAGGGCACTGGGATAGAAGCCAGGCAATGTGAGGTCTTGCTGGGCTTCAAACACTAACTAGCTCTGTGGCCTTGGGCTTGTCATGCCCCCCTCTTGGGATCTCTCCATTTCCTCACCTGTTAATTGGAGGGTCTGAACTAGATGATCTGTATACTTCTTCAACTCTTGCATTTTAGAAATTCAAAGCAATGACATTTCCCTAGAGAGTGAGGGCTGAATGGAGAATGCATGTCACATTACTCCAAATGCCACACAATTAATTATGGAATTTCAGCAATCAGTTTCCTCCCCAGCTCCCTACCCTTGCCTGCATTAGTGGCATTTTCAAAGCCTTCTGTTTAGAAGAATGTCAGTCCCAGACTAATTGACATCTTTCCATCAATGTCAGAGGGAGAGAAAGGGGTCTGTGCTTGGAACTCAAGTAATTTCCCTCCATGGAGTGGGGTGGGAAATGCCTTATGCCTCTGACACTCCTCTAGCATCTAACAGCTTTTCCTGCTGTATCCTCTTTGGTTGCTGTGTTTTCAGGATGGGTGCTCAGAACAGACAAAGGTTTTCTATGTTATATGATACATGTATTTGTGAATATATGAGGCCAGCTTGTACCCATCTGCCAAAAAAGATCAAAGTACAAGAAGAAAAACAAAGGAATGTACTCTTTCTTGTTAGTTTCATTACCATGGGTTGTTTCAGGGCGTGGACTTTGGAGGACACCTGCCTTGGTTGGAGTCTTTTTTTGCCACTGAGTCAGCCATATGGCAGAGAGAACTCTACTTTCTCTGCCTCTGTTTTTGTATCTGTAAAATGAGGCTAGTAAATAAAAATTCAGTGAATAAAGATTCAATGAAATGATGCATGTTAAGAAGTATAGGATTTAACACACAATAGCCTTTAATATTAAAATTATGATGTTTGACATTATTTTGACTAATCCGCATTTGCAGTGCCTCCTCTTCAACTGGTCAAACTAGTCATTTTTTTTTTTAGTGGTTTGGCAGAAGTTCATAGTTACCCTACCTTTCAAGGCCTTGGCCTTCAGGACTCCGTTGTCATAACTCCTATGAGATTCCAGTGTTCTCGGGTGATTATTTGGTACAGTGCTTTTCTATTGGGAAAATCCTCCTCTCAACACTTCCTCCCTGGAATGCTCTGGAATGCTCTGCTCCTGACCTAACCAACCAAGTAGTTCACAGCTACCTTTGCTTCAGAGAAGATACTTAACCCCAGAAGACTACAGCTGTAATCATTCCTTCTGATGTGCACTCAGTAAGAAAGAGACACACAATCTATAGACAATCAAAGCATCGTTTTTCTACTCAAAGGGGGAGTAAATGTCCTTCATTTATATAACTTGCTGAATAGAGGTCTAGGCTGTGTTAATCATTCGGGAACAAATTCCATTTTCTTCTCTTCTTATTCTCTTTCTTTAAAACCAACAGCTGGGTCTGTGCAGCAAGCAGCAAAGAGAATTAAAACTTTCTCATGGTGGGGGAGCTGAAGCAATTCATTTAATGTGTTTTATCGATTGTACGGCACATTTACTCCATGGGTTCGAGATACCACGTGTCTGCTCTCTTGAAGGCAAATCCAAATCACTCATGACATCTTTACGGAAATTCCAAATTAAATGGAAATATGACTATGAGGCCATCAGCTAAAAAGCATTGGCTCCTCACGGGGGATTCTGCTTTTTTTCCGCCCTCTCTCTCTCTCTCATCTGTATCATCTTTCACAGCAGTGTCCTTGAAGAAATCTCCCTTGGGCCTTCCCTGTGACAGCTCTTGGAAGGCCAGCTTTGGCAGTAAAAATGTCCAGACCCTAGAACTAAATTTAACAAGATACCTGACATCGGGAATGCATCGCCACGAGTAAGCAAGCAATCATTCATAAAACCAAATTGCACTGTGTATAAAAGTTGCCTGTATTTATAAAAATCAAAATGTGTTTAACAACACTCAAATTACGTGAGCGCTATGCGTCTGGTTCCCATTAACGGGTATGGGATGAGCGCTGACTGGGGCAATAACTTCTGTGAGAACCGGCCTGAATGATTCTGGTGGTTGGATGTGAATGGCGACGGAGGTCAGGTATAGGGAGGAAAAATGCAAATATAGTCGAGACAAGGAGCCAGATTGTATCTAGAGATTTGGAATTGGTCATCAGTGTCGAGAATGACACACATGTATTAAGCCAGATATCAGAAGGAGAGGTATAGGATGGAATGTGGCTGGAGCAAATGGCTCAGACTTGAGATGACACACCACAAAAAGATGGCAGTGGTGCACTTTCATATGAGGCACGGGAATGGCCCTGACGTGAATTCTACTCTCTCTTATTCCAGGAAATAATCATAGACACTTTTAATGTCCTGATTTGTCATGAGGCAAGGATGGACAGAGAGAGCAGATCCGAGGCAGGGAGGGGGAGATGGTGAGAGTTTACAGAAATGAACCCTCTTTTTCTGTCTGCTCCCAGTTCTTTGCTGTAAGATAAACAGCTGGGCCCAGGCTGCATGCAGCTGAGGAATTAAGACTTTCTCATAAGGATGAAGAAAACCAAAAGCAATTCGTTTAATGCATTTCATTGATTATATGGCTCATATACTCCTTGGGTTGGAGATAGCACATGTCCATTCTCCTGACGGCAAGTTCAAATCATCCTTGGCATCTTTATGGTATCTTTCTTTGCTGCAGCAGAGAGTAAAGGGAAAGACTGGGATGGGGGGAGAGAGAGAGAGAGAATGGCAGAAAGGGGAGAGGGAGAGAATCGGAGAGAGAAAAAAAGGGAAGGATTAAGCCTAAGAGAAAAGTATTTAAGAGCTGAAAGAAATTAATTAGGATTTTAAGGAAAAATCAAGTTCCAGAGAAAGACAGATGGCCAGTTTAATGCAGAGTTTAGGAAAGAGGTTCTGAAGATTCCAGGGGTCTCAAGGTCTAGGGTGAGTCAGAATAATCCTTTGGAAGGTTTGTGTATCTTGGTGGCTGGTATCAAAGAAGCAGCCCTCAAAGGGTCTTATTTTCTGCAAGAGAAAGGGATGCTGTGAAATGAAGCTCTAGCTGGCTTATGGGTTAGTAACAGCCCTAAGGGAAAAAAAATAGACTTTTCAGGTTGTGAAGGAAGAGAACCTTTACGGCAGCCTGGGCTTAAAATCTGCTGAACTTTTCATGCTGTGGAGGAGAAACTCCTTGTCCTACAAAGCAAGGGTTCAGATGGGGATTTTGCAGATTACTCCCTTGGACAGGGCAGGGAAATGCTGCAGAGAAAAAAGAGAAGAGGAGGTGGGCCCCTTGGGGTGTTGGGAGACATGGTTTGTACTGAAAGCAAAGATTACTTTGTTCCAGGGGGCCTTGGGATTGGAGACCTCGAGTCTCTGCAAATAGCAGAAGCTGGTTCCATTGGCCAGGGCCGAAAGCTGCATTTTCTATACTCCGTACTTTAGCTGTTGGTAATTTATGGGGGCAACGACTTAGATCCTGCCTGCCCAGAAGTCTCTGAGCACCTTAAACCAATTACAACTCTTCACTCCTGTTACAGATTTTCAAATGTATCTGGGATAATGTCAAACACTATCGAGAAAAGGGTTTGGGGCTCAAATAAGGCAGTGGTGACCTCCTTACCCTCAATTTTCCCTGGATGTCAGGACACCCCTCCACAGGGTGAAGGAGTATATAAATTTAATCTGGTTGCTCATAGCAGGGCTGAATGGAGGAACCGATCAGTTGTCACTCTGGGCAGTGACAAGCTCACAGCCCTGTCAGTAATGGGCAATGAAGCACAAGTTGCCATTAAATACGTCCTCGCCACCTGAGGAAGAAGACAAGGGCATGGAGGGATCCTCCTAGGACTTAGAAGGGTCTGCACAGACCCTGAGAGGGAATGAGGACCCTGGAGTCGGTGGGAAAAGGTCGGCTCCTGAGCCAGCTGATGGATTTCTATCCAATTGCCTTTTTAGGAGATGTCAGAAATTGCCAGTGTGATTCTACTTTGTCTCTTGCTCTCCCTTCAGATCTCACAGCACGTGTTCGCCTACAGGGAGGCTGTCATGTTCTCTTTTTATTCAAAGTGTGGTCTACAAATCAGCAGCCTCCATATCCCCTGGGAAGTTGTCAGAAGGGCAGAATCTCAGGCCCCGCTCCAGACTGCATGAATCGGAATCAGCATTTTCACGAGGTTTTCAGATGATTCCTGTGCCTGTTACTCACTGCATGCAATTCTCTAAATTTCCGGTTTTAGTGGAAAAAAAAAATCTAAGGATGTTGCTGCTATCACTTGGACAAACAGCAGCAACTTTCCTTTACATAATAGTGAATACAAACTCTTCCAGTCAATTCAGCAGAACAGTATTCTGTAAGAGGAAACATCATTTCCCGCCACATTCCCGTTGTCGTTTTCCATGGAAACCGAACATAAATTGCAAAGAAAGGAAATGCAAGGAGCATTCAATTTCTTTCGGACTTGATACCTGATTTCTTCTGGGCTCAAGGTCAGTGTTATTTCCATGGCTCTGTTGGATTGTTTGTCTGAGCATATGCATGTATGTGTGTTTGCCCGTGTAAACCTAAGCCGGTATTAGGTAATATTTAGATAAGGCACCATGCTTCATCTCTTTTTAGCATCCTTTCCCTTTTATTTCTTGGAAAAAATTATGCTGCCCCTTGCCATAGGCACATGCTCTGTGGAAAGATAGAGCACATGCTAATGAATTAGGGGAGAGAGCCAACCTGTCTAGTTCAAGCTGCCCTAACCCTTCTGTGCTCATCACCTGTTTCCGCCTGTTCTCCCCTGCAGCCCATCTCTACCCTACTCACAGTCAGCTTGTCTACTCCAAGGTGGGAGGTTGGAAGTACCCAGAGATAAAGACATGTTCATCACCCTATTCTCTTTCTTCCTCCACAAGAAGCTGGTGCAGCAGCGAAGCCCCACAGGCAGACCTGGTAAAAGGCATTGAAGAACGCAGAGGCTCGCAAGTACCGGACGGGAACAGAGCTGGAGTTCATCTGGAGTTAAACTTTGCGCTCATTTCCCTTTGTTCCGCCTCACTGATCCCTAGCCTGCTTAGCAATCAAGATCTCAACTGTAGAAGAGTGGCTCTGGTTCTTTCTTCAGCAACATTCTACGCATTATCAAAGGCCAGAGAGTCGTCGCATGAATTCAGGCAAACACCAGCACAGCTCCAGTGAGGTGCCACTTGCTGTCTGAGCTGTTCCAAATGCAGAGATGAATAAGACAGAATCCTGAGCGCTTGCACCTCAGCGGAAAACAATGGAATGAGTGTGGGCTTTGTGACCAACATGGGCCGGATCTGAACTCTGACTTTGATATTTCCTAGTTCTTTTGAAGATATACAAGCAAGTTTCTGGAACTTCCTAAGCCTTATTCCTTCTCTTAAAAACGGGATTATAAGTAATTTTAATGACAAAGACATAGACTTCTCCTATCTCATGAAATGCATTTTTGCTACCCTACAAATACTGACTAAACAAAATTGAATTTTGAATATGATTTAAAAATCAATATTTTATAGGCAACTCTGAGTCTCCTCTGTGTTACCAGGTAGCTGAAAGACCTTGGATAAGTCATTTAACTTTAGAGTTTTAAAAATATAAATTATAGGAAGAAGAAATTGGGAAATTTAGGAGGTACAGTCCAGAGGCTCTAACACATGATTTTCCTCTGGAGTTCCAAATTGCTGCAAAACGCTGCATTACTCTTCTGCAACAAATGCTGTATTCATAATCTACTAAGAGTCGCTCAGAGATGTGTGTCTCTGTATGTATATATGGGTCAGTAATACACATACAGTAGAAGCTCTGTACAATGACCACCCAAGGGACTGTAGCAAACCGATCAAGATACAGAGGAACTAGGCTCTGTACAGATCAAGATACAGAGGAACTAGGCCTTATATCAACATAAGGAACTAGGCTTTCCGTACTGACACACACATGCGGAGCATGTCCAGTCTATGAAAATTAGGTTAACTTAAAGCAGTGTTCAATGTAGGGAACTGGTCAACCATGGAGGTCTTACAGTATTTATTTTTAGTCATTTTCTGTATGAAGTTGAATATTCTTGAGCTATTCCAATAGATTAAAGACACAGATTTCTTAGAATAAAAAAGCCTCTACTTGTGCTTAATCCAGAATTCCCCATTCTTATTTAAGGCCTCACTTTTTAATATAATGCTTATTAAGATCTTAGTTTTTCTTAGGATATTCAATTCATACTTGCATTAAACCATTGGCTTTCTGTATTTTTAAAACTCAGTTTTGACTATTCTCAAATGATCTCCAAGTTTTATGTCATGCAGTAGTTTTTAATTTTGCTCAGCCCCCAGTATGCATCCTGGAGGGTGATTAATGAGCAGGACAAAGTCCTTCCAGCTAATGACCAAGCCTAGCAGACTCTCCCGCAGATTATCCAGATGTGCTGTCTTCCACTCACTATCACTACCGACAACTCCCCATAGTGGCGTACTTGCTAGATTGTGCATTTGCAATGATCTCCTGCTATAATCCTCAACAACATCAAGAGTTAAATTTAAGCATTGCTGTCTTTGGATACAGACTCCTATTTTAGGCCACTGGTACCCACACTAAAGGTGGGTTGTCATTTTTCTCCTCAAGGTGCTGGTACTCTGTTAAGAGGGATGTGGCAGGTAATCAACTGGCTTTCTCAATCTCATGGGTAAGATTCAAACTTCCCCCAAATATGAGACATATACTGGGGAAATGTGCAGTAATTTTTGAAATCCTGACATTTGGTCAGCAGGGTGCAATAATTTTCCTCTTAGAGATGACCCAACTGCAGGAAGTTGTGCAAATGCCAAAACTCATCCTGGCATCTCTGTCAAGGTAAGTATCCTGCAGTGCAGTGGAATTGTTTCCCAGGGGCTTCTGATCTCAGGCCTGAATCTTGAGGGAGAGAAAATGAAAGGCATCTTTGGAAGCAGAGCCTGTTTCAAAGACTGGAGCGAGACTATCAGTTTACATCTCCAACTGCTGTCTGCTCAACTAGTCCCTGCTCCCTGTTTGACCCTGAGAATGACTCCCATTGATGATTATAGAGATTCCCAGAAAGAAGACTCTTTTTCTCGATTCAAATGATATGGGCTTGGTTGGAGGCAAAGACAGTTTATTGGCCTCCCCTGTTCAGCAACTAATGAAATTAATTTTTTAAGAGTTACAAGTGAAATACTGCATTCACTCTGCAGTGTTCTGGCTCTTACTAGGATATTAAATGAGCCAGACTTAAGTCTATGGAATTTCCCTAAGAGATTATTCTTGGAGAAGCCAGAGTAGATGATGCAAAGATTAGGCATTTTTTTTTTAACAGAAACACTGCAGTATCATGTCTACAGTGGTCATTGTCATCGTATTATAGACAGGAAACATGTGGCCAGAAGTTTGCAACAAGCCCTCAGATTTTCAACATAGCAAATTCTAATTCTTGAATTTGAATGCCTTGTGGAAATTCAAAGAAGAAGACAGAAATCACTGCGAGTCAATTACTGATATTTAACTGAAGAGAGAAAGTCTTGCCAGCAAGAGTCAAAAAGTTTTGCAAACTGTCATCAAGCCCTGCAGCTTCTTTGGTCACCAGACAAATGACAGAGGGCTGACTAATAGTGACTTCAGTCTGCAGAGATCGTTTCATCCATCATAATGGTGATTCCAGTTTCTCTTTATAATATTATTGATGATCAGTTGGTGGTATTATCTATGATGGATGAAACCAAAAAGGAATAGCAGAGAATTTTGTGAGCGTAGGTAACATAAAATGAGAAGTTAGGCAGAACAAAGAGCTCCATAGTCATTAAATTACCAACCCTTTGGGGTGAAAACAGAACTGAGTGGAACTAGTATGAGCTGGACACAGGTGAGGCTGCCTTAAAAGTTTTTACTTAATGGCAATGAGGCCACACATTGCAGCAGCAGCAACAACAAGAAAATGTAAAGAAGAAAATGATGGCACAGGGCTGTCTAACTTGAAGACACATTGTTGGATAAACTGGATATCTGGTGAAGAAGAATTTGTTCTTGCTGGATATGATCACCCTAGTTTATAATTTCTTAAAGCACAAATTAGCTGAAAAGTGTTTATGTCTTGATGAGTGCAGAATTTTATTTTTTGGCTATGGTAAAATTCAAACTAGTGGAAAAGCAGAGATATTGGTTTGAGAGACTCTGTGTCTCTTTCCTTCAAACATTCATGTATTCAATTTATTCAACATTCATTGTTCAACATGCTATTTATTAAGAACCCATTAAGTGCTGGGTTCTCTTTCTACCTGAATATTCATAAGTTAAAAAAGCCAAGATGCCCTTTTAAAACAATAGAGAAAACTACATCATGGCAAAAAAAAAAAAAAAAAGGTGGGGATAAAAAAAAGCAAGAAAAGTCATCAAGTAAGATGATTTAAGCTAGTCACAAGTTCTAAGAAAATGGTAGTTCACAAGGAGTTATGGCGGATTCAGCCATCTTAGATTGGTGGTTAAGAAAAGCAGTTTGCAGAAGATGAATGTTCCAGCTGAGAGTATGGGGGGAAACTAAGAGAAGAAAACAGAAATCATTGTGTAATGGAATCATGAGATGATACTAGAGTCACTTAGACCAGTTTCTAGAGACCGAAAAACTGAAAAAGTGAGCTGATGATCTGCTATTGCTTTTTTTTCTTTGGTGGGGGTATTTACAGAATCTGGGCAATCTGATATTGTCCTAGACATGAAAGCACTGTTGGGGGACAGAGAAACCAGCAGAGAATCTAGTGGTTATATAGAGATACAGTGACTAAATCAGATATTTGAGGGGTCTCATGTACTTACTTGGCCAGGTTCCTCCTTAAGACATTTCCCCGGTTTTGAAGCTGTGAAAGGATGTATGCTAAAAAGCTTCACCAAAATCTACTGAAAGGCAGAGCAGAGCAGTGCTGGGAGACAAAAATTAGATAGGGTTCATCATCCTGTAGAGTGTGGGCTCAGTTAAATCACAGGGGTCCCATGATTTACATTCTTCACACACAAAATATGCTCAGTCTTCTTTCTAGTACCTCCAGAGTGTCATCATGTCATAGGCTAGAGATACAGAATCTCATCATCTAAATCAGGCCCACGTGTTGACAGGTCACAGTTTCCTGAATAAGATTCTCCTTGATCTGAGACAAGTTATCTGCCACCCACGTGAGCCCAGTTCATGTCCAATAGCAAGATAATTATTGGATAAATGCAACAGACACCTTCAACTGCAAAGGCAAGCGAGGTGCGTTGTACTCCCTGATCCATAGCTGGACACCTGTTTTAAGTGCCTGATTGGGGTTCAGTCTTGCTCTATGACAGCAGTTCCGTGGCACTTGCTCTGCACTCTTTTATCCTGAGTCAAAGAGCCATCCTGATTCAGTGAGAGAGAGGATTATATACAGGCTTGAATATTGAGTGTGTGCTGGGACCGCCTTAGAAAATAACTACCTTGTAGATAGAATCTCCCTTCCATAACATACTCAGAGACATATCCACTGCTACTTCAAACAGAGCATGAGAGAAAAAAAACCTTATTTTTTGTGTGTGGATTTGAGACTGCATTCGCCTATAAATTTTAAGATGCTATTAAGGCTAATTGTTCAATTCCGAGAATGAAAACAACTGAGCTTGTCTCATAATTACATTATTTTTAAAAGTGTGCCCTTTGATAATCCACTTAATTCCTTGAAGTTTTATTATTCTAGTCAACAGAATAAACATAAAAATAAAATATAAACTATATAGCTCATATATTTGTTGTAAGGATTAAATTAGATGATGTATGTTAAATATGCAACTCACTGATGGGCATTTTTGTACATGCAATACACATAATACCTTAAAAAATATTGTTATCCCAGTACAGTGGCATATGCCTATAGTCCCAGCTACTCAGGAGGCTGAAGCAGGAAGATTGCTTGAGGCCAGGAGTTCTAGGCTGTAGTGGACTATGACTGTTCCAATGAATAGCCATTGCACTCCAGCCTGGGCAACATAGTGAAACTCCCATATCTTAAAAAAAAATAATAATAATGGTGTTTACAAGGTAGAGGCTGAGTGAGATAGAAGAATTTTTGAAATAGCTGAAGTTTTGTGTTCGCAAATCCAACTCGGGATGGAGAATTGATTCAAAATAGAGGCTAAGTGATTTAGATTTTGAGAAATGCATTGTTATGGGACCATTGTGTTCTTTAGCAAGCAGGTGGGGTCTTATTTCTGTGGATGAAGATTTCAATTTCTCCTAAAGGGAGGGTAGAGCATCATTTTAGGACAAAGGCGATTCTGTTTGCAGAGGAAGAAGGAAGTCGTCTTCCATTTGGAAGCTTCCAGAAAATTGAGGAATCTGTAACAACATCATGGAGTGTGTTCTGACAGCTTTCAAGGGTAGTAGTCAGTAGTCAGGTGGGAAGTAAGTCATTGTATTATGGAGTAATTTTCTTCCATCATCTTCCTGGTCTTTAGAAATCTCATTGAAGTGGTGGCATCTCTGCTCTGCTGTGGGAACTAAGGGAAATATCTCTGCTCCTCTAGGACAGCATAGTCCCACTCCCCTCATTCCTTAGGTCAGTGTGATAATACCATTCACTAGCAAAAAAAGCTTGATATTGAAGGACTCAACAACTGAGGCAGAGGCGGTCATAGACACTGATGTAGCAGTGAGGGTGAGCCACCACTGCCTGGGGAATTGAACTTTCTCAGAGGTACAAGAGAATGGGAAGCCCCAAACAATGACAGAAGTTTGGTTAACTTATCACAGTTTCATTCGTAACAAATGTACCCTAACATGATATTCAAAAATGGCAATGCTTGTACATACCACTTATGAATGGCTATAATTGTAGGAAATACATGGAATCAGACTGAAGATTGTGCCAGAGCATGTTGGTCAATAAACATGGTTAAACAGCAATAAGTTTCTCAAGAGTGGACCAGAGGATTCACGGTAGTGATGTACATGACTATAATTTCAAAATGTCACTCTGTGTTTGAGTGTGTGTGGGCACGCACACAATTTATGGACAACTATAACACAGTATGTTGCCTTACTCAGCATAGTATGCAGAAACAATTTAAAATTTCCTCGATGAGAAAGGGTCACAAACACCAGTTAATGTGCTGTGCCTTAGTATAGAGATTACTTAGGCTTGTTTTACTGATAGAGGGCACAGCTTATCTTCTTCCTTAATTTACCTCAAACTCACTTGTGTATCCAATAACTCTTGGTAATTCTTTCAAGGTCTCCTTTGCTCTTTTTAGATGTCATTTCATAATGTATTGGCTTCTGGGAGCCTCTCACTTTCCATACTGAACTACTTTATGTCTACTGTAGACTATAGCTTAAACGGAATCAAATATTATCAGAGGGAATAAGATTTTGAAAGCTTGTTATATGATTTTTAAGTCAAGCCTCCTGAAAGTATCCCAGTGTCTCTCTTATAAAGGACAGTACATAGGCTTTTTAACTTTTTTGTGTGTTTTCTGTTATCTCCAGATTAACAGTTATATCCTGGATAATTTTTGTGGTTATAAGGATGACCATTGGGTAAATAGGACATTTTGTACTTCATGAATAAGTTTTGTTTATAAATCCGATCATACGGCAAACAGAACAAGTAAGGGTTTTAGGGACTGTCATAGTGGGTCATCTACTGCATGCATCGATGTGTTCAGTTTATTCCCAGAGCCCCTTTGAGAGACATACTGAACTTTAGTGTGAACCAGCATTTCCTGAATCACAAGCGTGAACTCATGTGTTGAACTACCCTTGCTCTTGACCTCCGGCATGTGTCAGCAGAGAAACAGAAATGCGAGCTGACACTGCAATCAGGAAAACACGCCTCCTGACAAAACTTCTGCCAGTGTGGGCTGGCCCCCACCTTTTCACGCTTCCTCTGGCACATGCTACAGAGGCCTGTTAATAGCTTGTATTACAAGAATCCCCAGAGCTGCATCCAAGTTAAAAATCTTCAAAAAAAAAAAAAAACAAAACAAAACAAGATTTAAAAACACATAGGAAAGTGTGGGGCAGCCCAGGTCCATTGATATGTCCTGGAGGGGGGTGAGTTAAGAGTGGGGTGGATGAATGGATGAAGCTCTTAAAAAGCTGTAGATTCAGGGTTGGTTTTTCAGCCAAAATATGTGAGAAGATTTCCTTTGGTTTGCTTCCATTTTTCACTTCACTCCCCTTCTGCCCATTTCAGCTTTCTCTGGACAATGCATTTCTCTCCAGGGTCCCAGATGTTTTCCTGGGACCTTGTCCTCTGTTAGCCACGGCATCCTGGGCATAACGCCTATAGACGGGATGCCTCCAATGGCAGTGCCATTTTTTCAGGAGCCCCTTGAATGTGGAAAAGATTTCAGTATGTCGAGGAATTATTTTACTGGTTAATGTTCTGGTTAGAATCCATGCAGAAGCCCCCCTCCCCATCCCACTATGTATAATTACCTACTTGCTCACTCCCAAAGCCAAGTGCTGAGGTGGTATCCTGCTGGGTGAATAATGGAGTTGAGTTTCTCTATCCTCAAGCAATAATCCAACTAAGGTGAATTATGGTTTGGGGCAAAAGTAGCAGGAGAGGGAGGTGGGCATTTGGATTTAATTGAAGTGAAGCCGCCAGCTTTGTAGATAAATTTTGTTTTCATTCTGAAGTTATTCAATGATCACAGCCAACATCCATACAAAGAAAAGTGCACCTGAGTTCAGGAAGGGGAGCAGTAGGATTATTTTTCAACCCAGTTGGTCTAAACACTCACCTTACCCTTCCTAGTTTCTGCAAGTGGATACTGAACGTGCTTTGAGCAAAGGCCTGGGGGGATTCCTGCCAAGCAACTCCAGAGGTAGCTACAAACCACAGTCACTGAAAACATTTCCCAGAGGGCTTCAGGAGTACAAATCCCTTTAATTAAAATGGGAAAAGTCGTAGTGAGTGAGGTGAGAGGGTATTGGCCAAGAGCAGGAGGGGGGATGGGCATACAGGGAAGAAAGGGAAGGAGAGAAAGCAATAAATATTTTACAAGTGTTTTCAAACACTGGCCGTCCAACACCCAGTGGAAAATGCCACTTGATGGATTATATTTTGGGTTAGAAAGTGAGGCTAATTCAATGTAATGAGAGGTGAATGGGACTTCAGGCCTTTATCCAACCACAAGAGACCCCTTACAAAAGAGTCTGCTTTTTCAGTCATTAATTTTTTATGAAGTTTAATAGGCCTGAGCCTAGAGACCTTCTGTGGTGTTGATTAGCTTCATATTTCTCTCATTAATGTAGAATCTGATTAGCTTTTATAAAAAGCATTTCATCTCAGGCGTATGGCAACCACATTGTTCTGATATTAGGAATTGTAAGTTTAATTCACCTGAGGAAAGAAACATCCATGGGGACAAAGACCCTGGCCTTTTCCTGCCACGGAATGAGGGGACTGGGCAGACCAGCTGTCTCCAGCATTTTGCGGCTATAAGAGGGAGGAGGCCTCAATCTTTATACAGGCAGCCTTATTGGAGGCCATCGGAGCTGTCACACTGTGGAGAGAGCTGGCTTGGTAGAGTAGGCAACGGCTGCTATGCTACCTGAGTCAGGGTTCGATAGAAGAAGCAAAAATACTGTGAGTAGAATGAAATGATAGGGACTAGGTTTTATGCCATCACGGGGCACCTGATGCCCTGCCTCTGGTTTGGGGCCTGAAGGTGCTCTAGGGCAGCCCGACAGGAAGTATGTAAGGAAAGCTGGACATGAATGAAAGAGGGAATAAATTGTAACCCACAGGACAAATTGGAACCCATAAGGATGAACTGGAATCTCTCTGTGTCTCACTGCTTCCAACCTTGACATCAGAGCTGATGAGGAGAGAGGCTTGAGACCTTTGTCATAGAGATGTGCACGCACCTGGCCCCAGACATAGAGAAACCAAAGGAGATACGTGCTTTGCAAAGACCAGAAACTGCCCGAGGTAGGAAGGCACACCACCTGATGGGCAGGGATGTGCCAGTGTGGCCAGGGCCTGATGCTCCATTCGAGTGCATACTTCAGAGAGCAAACGTGGCTACTCCTTCATGTCTGCCTTCCAAATATTGAGATGCTCTATGGCTAACACTAACCAAGAACCACAGAGAAAAGACAACCCTAGGGAATGTTCTGGTGTAGCTAACTGAACACAACTAATACATATTAAAGACAATGAGTCACTGCCAATGGTGATGTCTGACATGCTAATAGAGGACCAAGAAGAAGTGACATTCAATGAGGACTCACTTCTTGAGAAATGCTGGGAGAAATTAGGCAGAAAGAATTATGCTATCAGTAAAGGTTATAAGGTGTCCCTCCATGATTACCTGTGTCCAGAGAAGTTTAACTAAAGAAAAATAATTTGCTCAAAAAATCAGACAGTATTTCCCTAACCCATCAACAACTCTTTCACTTTCCTTGATGTCTATTTCATTCATTCCCCTCCATCTCTCTTCCTCATCCTCAACTGAAGTATGATTCCTACTTCACTAAAGAAACTAAGCATTCTGAAAATACCAGATTTCTACCACCACATCTAGTCTTCCTCTTACATATCTGTATAAAGTGTATCTGCCTTTTCTTCTACTTGTATATTCATCCTTATTGGTACACTGACATCACCTTTTGAGTCTCTCTTGCATACATAAGAACAATGCTTTAGAAATTTTTTCTGTTGCTAGCCAGCCAGGTTCATCTGCTCGCTGCTCAGGAGAAAGCAAATATCCAGAGACTGCAGGTTTTACAGAGAAAAATAGTTTATTCTACAGAGAGATGAGAGAAATTTTCAAATCCACTTCTGTAAGAATTGGGGAAACAGGATGTTTAAAGAAAGTTTGTTGGGCATGGGATTAGGCAACCAGGGTCTGCTAATCAGCTGACTTCAGGATGGGCCTCTGTCTAGGCAGGTCAGTTACTGGAATGTAGGACCTTGGTTGGAGGGTCCAAGACTGGTTGAAACAGTTCCTTAATCTTGTTGGATCCGTTACTGGAATGCAGAATCTGGAGATACCTCAAAACTACTCTAGGATAAAAAACAAACAAACAGAGGGAACAGTGATTATTATCAAGCAAAAAAGGGGACAATGGCTGATTATTATTATTATTAAGCCTGCTCCTTCCTGGAGTCCTGGGGGCCCGTACTCTAGTTCTTGCCGTGCACCCCTTTATCACTTTGTAAGGGCAGCTTCACTATCTCACCTATCTCATCATTATTTTTTTTTTTTCCGCTCTCTACTTGTGATGATGCTGATCTAGTAGCTTGTTTTCACATCTGATCCCTTTGGTGGGATACATCACTCTAGGTCAGTGGTTCTTAACCTGTGGGTCATGACCCACAGGAACTGTATTAAAGGGCTGCAGCATAAGGAAGGTTTAGAACCACTGCTCTAGATCTTGATGTATTCTTTCATCAGGAAGCACATGTAAGAATTTATTTGTATTTTTTTGGTGATGTTACCAACTATTGATGAATCTGCTCTTACAGATCAATGAAGGGGTGCAAGGTGAGAACTAGAGCAAGGACCTCCAAAACTGTGAAGAAACAGGCTTAGCTAAAATGGTAAAATCAGCCATCTTGCCCCTCATTTGCATGATAACAGTCTCTCCTTGTTTGCTTCTCTATTCTCGATACTCTAGAGGGCACAGGTGGTAGCTTTTTAACTTTTCTCCATAAATAACATCACCTGTTCTAAATCTATCAGTAAGTTTTGAATTATTTTCCAGATCTTGGATTCTCACAGACTGACCCACCCAGAACAAGAAACTGACTCAACTAGTCTTGGGCTCTCCACCCAAGGAACTGCATTCTAATTACTGACACACCCATACTCCATATGAAATTGGCTGCAAGTCTTTCATTGGCTTCTCTGTACCTCCAGGCAAGATTGCCTTTTTCTATTGGTCATTGATGGTCTCTCTCTCTCTCTTTTTTTATTTCTTATAGCATAACTGTGTACATTAATGCAATCATGGGGTACAGTGTGCTGTTTTCATATGCATTTTGAAATACTCTCATCAAACTGGTTAACATAACCTTCATGTCATTTTCTTAGTTATTGAGTTAAAAC
>CAUYQV010094069.1:0-14735 GCA_963574575.1 Galagoides demidoff | reverse complement strand
AAAAAAAAAGAATGCTTTTGGCACATAGTAAGCTGTTTATAAAGGTTACTTTCTTTCATATTCCTCTTCCTTGGCCAGTGTGGCCAGGCAAATTATTCTTCTGGAAGATGATAAGTACACAGTGTCTCCCTAGGGTACTTTTTGTGTGTCTGTGTGATAGAGTTTCACTCTGTTTCCCCAGCCAGAGTGCCATGGCATCAGCCTAGCTCACAGCGACCTCAAACTCCTACATTCAAGTGATCCTCCTGCCTCAGCCTTCCAAATAGCTGGGACTACATGTGCCCACCACAATGGCCAGCTCATTTTTCTATTTTTAGTAAAGATGGGAGGGTCTCACTCTTGGGCAGGCTGATGTCAAACTCCTGAGCTCAAGCAATCCTCCCAGCTTGGCCTCCCAGAGGGCTTGTATTACAGACCCAAGCTACCAGGCCCAGCCCTCCCTAGGGTACTTTGCCCTGGGCTGTCAGAGAAGCCTCTATTTGAAAGGCATCTGGTGATTTCAGCAGTTTGTTTCCCCCCTAACCAGAGTAGAGTTTAAGCTCACAAATAGTATTGGGAATAAGCCAGGTTCTTACAGTCCTATAGGTCTGGTCTGAGTGGCACCAGTTCTCACCAGAAAGAAGAGGACTTTCAAAGAAGGTTGGCAGCAGGATCCCGTGGGATTTCTATCTCAGTGAAAGAGAAAGACAGGTTAACAGGAGAAGGCAGCCAAGCCAAGACAGGAGGCCAAGTGGATGTGGCATTATCGGGAATTGATGAGGAGGTGGTACTGGGAGGGAGACAGCCGAGCGAGGCCCAGAGATTAGTCTAGTCAAAGTGCACCTCACAGCAGTCGCTTTTCCCAGGGTTCTTCCAGAGTTACCATTCCTAAAAGTGAGTACTGGGAAAAAGTGAGTCCTGGGAGAATCTGCTTAAGATCCTCTCTGACTGAGAAGGTCCTATGATCAGCGAGTTTGGGAAAGGCTATATACCACATCCCACTCTTGGCAATGTAGATATACATTTGGCTTTCTGAAGGTTCAAATTAAACTTACAGGAAAGAAACTTGTTGACTGGGATACTAATTTTTCCCCAGAATCCTTCATTTCCCACAATAACTACTATTGTCCTTTAATGTTGGTATTCAGTGAAAAATATTTTGAGGGCATGCTAGGCTAATATTATCTGGGCAAGGTTTCTCCACTCTAACCAGGACTGACAGAACCTATCTGAGATCCACCCTCCCCATTAGTGGCCTGCCACAGTTGGCACTATTTTCTCAACCCAGGCATCAGATGGGCCAGAGCAGGATGGGGTCAGAAAATTTCCCAGGATGAGGCTAACTGCTTCTACTATTTGTATTTCCTCCCTATTTCTTAGGGAGGTTTAGATGCCTGGTACCTAGGAAACAGAAAAACTGAAAAGTGTTAAAGAATGCAGCCCACTTGAACTGGAGAAAATGGAGCTTCTCGGCCTGCCCCTATAATTCTAGGTCTTAGAGGTGCTAACCTGACAGGATGGAAAGGAAGAGAACTCAAATATCATTTCTCAAGCCTCAGTGTTCACTTTACTGCTTTAGCATCACAAGCCCCTTCCTCAGACACATAAGGTGACAGATACTCAGAGAGTTTGATCACTGGTTATGACCAATTCTGCTACTTTGTTCCAAGGCAATTTAAATATAGCATTTCATTTAGTTGCCCAAAATTTTGATAACCTTGGAATGTGCATCTGTTATGGACTGAATTCTGTCTCCCCAAATGCATATGTTGAAGCCTTAAGCCCAATGTGACTGTATTTGAAGATAGGACCTTTTGGGAGATAATTAAAATTAAATGAGGTCATAAGGGTGGGACCCTAATTCAAGAGGACTAGTGTCCTTATAAGAAGCAGAAGAGACACCAGGGCTTGCTCTTTTTCCACATACACACAACAAAAAGGCTATGTGAGGACATAGTAAGAAGGTAGCCATCTACAAGCCAGAAATGCCGGTCTCTCCAGAAGCCAATCCCTCCAGTACCTAGATCTTAGAATTCTAGCCTTTAGAACTGTTAGAAAATAAATTTCTATTGTTTAAGCCACCCAGTTTAAGGCACTTTGCTTTGGCAATCATAAGAGACTATATGGCATTTATTTATTTTAAAGCATATTCAAATTTGCCATTTCTTTTTTAAACAACCCCTTCCTAGAGGATGAGATAGCAATTTGAACTTAACAAAACTCTGTAAAGCTTGGAAGATGGATGCAACCAGAAGCAGCTTAAAAGTGGAAGTACACTGTATAACACTGTGCTTATGGTCAACAATGCTGTATTGCGCACTTACAAATTTGAGGGTAGATCTCATGTGTTCTTACCACAATAGTCAAATCTATCAAGTATAGAACACACATGTCTTAACACTGTAATTAAGTAAATGAGGTGAAAGCTAAGTAGTAAGATGTTATTAGTAGGATGTAAGCACTTCAGTTTGTACAAATAATCAACACATTGAATCCCACAAAGGCGTACATGTATTCATGATCTATGTATATATGACTTAATAAAAGAAAAAAAAACCTAAAAATTGGAATGCAATGTTAATGAAGGTGACAGAAAAGGGGAAATCACAATCTGCAGATGAAAAGCGATTTAGCAAATGTTTAATGAGTACCTGATCTGTACTGGGCTGTGTGATTGGCTGTAGGAGGCTGGAGTGAGAGACACGATTTTGAACAAAACCTAGTCCCTTTCTTCAAGTTCAGCTTATAGTAGAGAGATACAAAAAAACTGACACTTAAATGTGAGGGATAAGTTCTGTGTTACAGAAGAGGAAAACCAAACTCATTTGTCATGGGTTGGGCAGTTGGAGTCAGGGAAGGGATCCCAGAGGAGGTGATTTAACCTGAAACGTGAAGGAACAGCAGAAGGCAACCAGGTAAAGAGAGTAACCTTTCTAGAGAAATCATACAAAACCTCTTTCCTAAATGAGCTCTTAGCTCCCAGGGTACACACACATACACACAATTACCTTACAAGGTGGTAAGTTTAAGGACAAAGATGTGGCACAAGACAAGGCATTGTGAAATCACAGAAGAGGGTACCTACCAAACCTAGCCTCAGGGGTGGACAGGGAAGCCTTTCTCAAGAATGAAGGCTTGGAGCTGAGTTTTGAAGGCTAGTGGTCATTAATTAAATCAGTTGTGGAGAGGATGAAAATGTGTTGGGTTAAGAGAATTTTAGGCCGAGGGAACCACAAGTACAAAGGTATGTTTGCTTAGGACAATCTGGCATGGTTTAGAAATGCAGGCAGTTTGGAAGGGCTGGAGTGCAGATTTCCAGGGATGAGAGATAAATAAATCTGTGGAAGTTGCTAGAGGCCAGATCATATGTGGCCTCCTGGACCACATATGATAGGTGTGGACCTATCCTCCTGGACCACATAGGATAGGATTTGACACAATTCTGTATGCCATGGGGAACCATGACAATTTTTTTAAAGCAATTGGGAGGCCTAATCTGATTGGCATTGTATAAAGATCTCAGTGGCTGTAGCATGAAGTCTAGTACAGTGGCTGTAGGTGTGAGACTAGAAACAGAAAATTTTGAAGAGGATGTCAACAGTATAAGAGTACTGTTGATAGCGTAAGTGAAGACAATGACACTGTGAATAGAGAAAAGGCAATATACTGCAGAGCCACTGTGAATGCAGACTCTAGAGAACTTGGTTCTGAACTGCAATGGGGAGGTGAAGAGCAGTTAGGTGGCAAGGAGTACTCTGGTTTCTGACTTGGGCAAATGTATGGCTGGGATGTTGTAATTCATCAAGATAGAGAACCTTGGAGTTCGTTTCCCCATTAAAACAACAACAACAACATTTTAAGGTGAGAAAAGTAAACTTCCCCAACATCACTCAAAAATTAAGTGATAGGTGGCAGGACCTACTAATATTTTCCAATTCTCTGCCAACCAGTTGTTTCACTGTATGCACACACATACTCGTGCACATGTGTATGTACACATACACCTAAACATTCAATGTTGGACATGCTTATAGGGCATAGCAACGGAATAATCTAGGAATACTACATCTAGAATATTAAAAAGGGATGTAGATTGGAGATAAATATTCTGTAGTGATGATCAGAGATATGGTAATTTCACACACAACCTCTCAAGATTCAATTAAGAAGAAAGAGAACTCCTGAACAAAGCAATAATTAGCAGCAGGATCAAAGCAGTAATAAAAAAATCTTCCAATAAAAAATAGAGCCCTGAACCAACTGGATTCACAGCCAAATTTTACCAGACTTACAAAGAAGAGCTGTGACCCGTACTGTAGAAATTGTTCCACAACAGATAATCAGTAAATTCTTCCCAACTCTTTTTATGAAGCCAGTATCATCCTGATACCAAAGCCAAGAAAGGACACGACAATAACAACAGCAATAAAAACTAGAGACCAATACCCTTATGAATTATGTAGATGCACAGATCCTTAACAAAATACTAGCAAACCAAATTTGACCAAATAATAATAATAATGATAATAATAATCCACCAGAACCAAGTGGGCTTCTTTCTAGGGATCCAAAGATGGTCCAACATATGTAAATCAATAAATGTGTTGATTCAACACATAAAGTAGAAATGAAAACAAAGACCATATGATCATTTCAATAGATATAGAAAAATCATTTGACAAAATTCATCACACTTTCTTGATAAAAACTCAACAAACTAGGCATAGAAGGAACATATCTTAAGATTAGAAAAGCCATATATGACAAATCTATAGCCAACATCATAATGAATGGGGAAAAGTTGAAAACATTCCCCCCTAAGAACCAGAACATGACAAGGGTACTCACTGTCACTTCTATTCAACATACTGCTGGAAGTCCTAGCCAGAGCAATTGGGCAAGAAAAAGAAATAAAGTGCATCCAAATTAGGAAAGAGGAGGTCAAACTATAGTTTTTCACTGATGACATCATTTATATTTAGAAAACCCCAATGACTACACCAAGAGACTCCTGGAATTGATGAATAAATTCAGCAAAGTGTAGGTTATGAAATCAATGTACACAAATTACTACTAGCATATATCCATAACAGTCAAGCTGAGAGTCAAATCAAAGATTCAATATCATTCACAAGAGCTACAGCAAAATAAAATACCTAGCAATATAATTAACCAAGGAGGTAAAAGATCTCTATAAGGATAAATATGAAACATCAAGGAGAGAAATTATAGATGACACAAACAAATGGACTGCAAATTATACTATAAGGCTATAGTAACCAAAACAACATGGTATTGGTACAAAAATAGTAAAATAAAACAATGGAACAGAATAAAGACTCCAGATATAAAATCATTCACTTACAGCCAACTGATCTTCAACAAAACAGACAAGAATGCACACTAGGGAAATGTAGCCCTATTCAATAAAATGTTCTGGGAAAACTGGAGCGCTACATGCAGAAGAACGAAACAGAATCCCTATCTCTTATCTCTCACAAAAATTAATTCAGGATAAGTAAGAGATTTAAACATAAGTCACAAAACCATACGAGTTTTAGAGGAAAATGTAGGAAAAATTCTTCTAGATACTGGTCTACGCAAAGAATTTATGACTAAGACACCAATGACAATCATAGCAACAACAAAAGTAAATAAATCGGATTTGATTAAACTAAAAAGCATCTGCACAGCTAAGGAAATAGTCAACAGAGGAAATAGACAATGTACACAATGGGAGAAAATACTCACAAGCTACATGTACAATAAAAGGCTAATATTCAGAATCTACAAAGAATTCAAGTAAATCAATAAGAAAAAAAAAACATTAAAAAGTGGGCAAGAACCATAAACAGAAACCTTTCAAAAGAAGATAGATGAATGGCTAACTAACATATGAAAAAAATGGTTAAGCTCACCAATCATTAGGGAAATGCAAATTAAAAACACATTGAAATATCACCTTGTCCCTGTTAGAATGGCTTTTATTAAAAAGTCCAAAAACAGGCCTGTTTGCCTATTTGTCCTGGTGATGAAGGCCCGTTTACTGTCTGGCAAACATATTTTCATTGGTAAGCTTTTATCTTGCTCTTAGTCTGTAAACCTACCTTCGTCTTCCTCAATAAACTTTGTTTTATGTTTGCATTTTAAAAAGGGTCCAAAAAAACACCAGATGTTGTAGTGGATGCAGAGAAAAAGGAAGACTTATACATTGTTGGTGGGACTGAAATTAGTATAACCTCTATGAAAAACAGTATGGAAATTTCCAAAAGAACCAAACGTAGACCTACCATTTGATCCAGAAATCCCACTAGTGGGTGCCTACACAAAGGAAAAAGTCATTTTATGAACAATACAGCTGCACTCAACTGTCTATTGCTAGAAAGTCCACCATTAAAAAGATGTGGCACAACCGAAGTGCGCAACAATTCACAAGCAGATTTTAAAAAGGTGATATATATGTGTATGTGTGTGTGTGTATAAACACACACACACATAACATGCATATGCATACACACATATCCCAAGAAAAATGAATCAGCTATTTAAAAAGGATAAATCAATGCCCTAAAGGGCTGGTGTGCCCCAGTTCTCCTCTACAACATGGTAAATGGATGCTGATGTACCCCTAAAACACCTTGAAGGGGTACAGGTGTGTACAAGCACTTCTCTAATACCTAAATAGGGTGCAGGTGCACACATCTCCAACATGTTATTGGGTGCAGGTGTGCCCCTAAAACTACTTAATGATCTGCAGGTGTGCACAAGATAGCCTCAAAAACCTTATCAGGGTGCAGTTGTGCCCTTTCAACACCTTATCGGAGTACAGGTGTGCATAAGATCCCCTCTAAAACCTTAATAGTGTGCAGGTGAGCACAAAATCTCATCTAACACCTAATCAGGGTGCAAGTGACTCCATAAAACAACTTATGGGGTGCAGGTACTAACAAAATATCCTCTAACACCCAATCAGCATGCAGGTGTGCCCCTAAAACTCCTTATTGGGGTGCCAGTGTGCACAAGAAGTCCTCTAACACCGTATTGGGGTATAGGTGTGAGCAAGATCTCCTACAACAACTGATTGGGGTGCAGGTGCTCACAAGATCTCCTGTAACATATTATTGGGGTATGGGTGTGCAAAAGATGTCCTCTAACAACTTATCAGGGTGTAGATGTGAACAAGATCTCCTCTAACATCTTATTGGGGTGCAGGTGCTCACAAGAGCTCCTCTAACACCTTATCGGGGTGCAGGGGCCAACAAGTTCTCCTGTAACACCTTATTGGGGTGTAGGTGCTCACAAGATCTCCCTTGACACCTTATTGGGGTGCAGGTACTTGCAAGATGTCCTCTAACACCTTATCAAGGTGCAAGTGTTCACCAGATTTCCTCTAACATGTTATCAGGTTGCAGGTGTGCATGAGATCTCTAACACCAGATAGGGGTGTAGGTGTGCAACAGATCTCCTCTAACACCTTTTCAGGGTGGAGGTGTACACAAGATCTGCTCTAACACCTTATCAGGGTGCAGGAGTGCAACAGATCTCCTCTAACACTCCTCTGAGTGCAGATGTGCACAAGATCTCCTCTAACACCTTATCGGGGTGCAGGTGTGCACAAGATCTTCTCTAACACCTTTTTGGGGTACAGGTGTGCACCAGATCTCCTCTAATAACTTATCAGGGTGCAAGTATGCACAAGATCTCCTCTAACAGTTTATTGGGGTACAAGTGTGCACAAGATCCCCTCTAACGATTTATTGGTTGCAGGTGTGCAACAGATCTCCTAACACCTTATCAGGGTGCAGGTGCTCACAAGATCTCCTCTAACAGCTTTTCAGCGTGCAGGTGTGCACAGGATTTCCTCTAACAAATTTTTGGGGTGCAGGTGCTCACAAGATCTCCTCTAACACGTTACTGGGGTACAGGTGGTCACAAGGTCTCCTCCAACACCTTATCAGGGTGCAGGTGCTCACAAGGTGTCCTCTAACACCTCATTGGGGTGCAGGTGCTCACAAATTCTCCTCTAACACCTTTACAGGGTTCAGGTGTGCACAAAATGTCCTCTAACACATTTTTACTGTGCAGGTGTGAACAAGATCTCCTCTAACAACTTATAGGGATGCAGGTGTGCAACGGATCTCCTCTAACACCTTATCAGGGTGCAGGTGCTCACAAGATCACCTCTAACAACTTATCGGTGTGCAGGTGTGCCCCTAAAATGCTTTGTCATGGTGTAGGTGTGCACAAAACCTCCTCTAACACCTTATCAGGGTGCAGGTGTGCATAATATCCCCTCTAACACCTAATCAGGGAGCAAGTGTGCACAAGATCTCCTCTAACACCATATCAGTGTGCAGGTGTGCCCCCCAAACACCTTATCAGGGTGTATGTGTGCATAAGATCTCCTCTAAGACCTTATTGGGGTGCAGGTGTGCACAAGATCTTGTGTAACACCTTATCGCAGTGCAGGTGTGCCCGTAAAACTCCGTAAAGAGGTCCAGGTGCCCACAAGCTCTCCTCTAAGACCTTAACAGGGTGCAGGTATGCACAAGATCTCCTCTAACACCTTATGGGGGTGGAAGTATGCCCTTAAAACACCTTAAAGTTGTGTAAATGTGCATAAGATCTCCTCCTGCAATAGCACCCCTAAGACATCTTAAGTGGGTGCAGGCTCACCCAACGTCTCCTCCAACACCGTGACTGTAATTGTGTCCCTAAAACACCTTAAGGATGTGCACGTTTGCACAAATCTCCTCTAACACCTTATCAGGTTGCAGATGCTCACAAGATCCCCTCTAACACGTGATCGGGGTGCAGGTGTGCACAAACTCTCCTCTATCACCTTAACAGTGTGCTGGTGCACCCCTTAATCAACTTATCAGGGTGCAGTGTGCACAAGCTCTCCTTTAACACCTTACGGGATGCAGGTGCGACCCTAAAACACCTGCGGGGGATGCTGTTGTGCACAAGCTCTGCTCTACAACATCCTTCATAGTTCTGTGTATGAAAATCCTCTTATCAACTGGAATCTATGAGGTGTACCCACTGTCGAAGCTAATGATAATGATAAGTGTGTGGGCTAAACAACTGCACGTAAGAAGTAGAGATTTAACCCTGTTTCCCATTATCATCATCATCACCACCATATCAATTATTAACATTTAATAGATTATTTCATTTACTCTTCGTGATCCCCACATATAGCTATTATTATTCATAATTATCCCATTTTATGGATGACAAAGGCTCAGAATATGTATAGTAGAACCTACTCATGTTCACCTCTGAATTGAATCTATTCAATAATTTGACAAATATTATTGAGTACCTACAGTACACAATATGCAAAAAAAGTGTTACAAAGTGGGATGTGTGAATCTCAGGAATGGGTGAGACAATTGGATATATGAAGAGTGTATTGGAATCCCAATTATATTTATTTTTCTCATCCTTTTTATGTGTGTTTGTACATATTTTATAATATAAACAATTAAAATATAAAATATATTATTAGATGCATGCATACACAAATAAATATACACACTCAGATAGAGGTGCATGATCAGAAAGTTTATAGATGGCTGGTCTAGAGATAGAGATAAGTCCTCACTGTCCCTGACCTCCTGAAGTTCACACATTGACACATAGGACTGTCTGTCCCCTGAGCCTATGCTTCTAGCCTCTCAATTTTATGCTGACTTGAAGTACACAAATTCTTCACATTGTCTGGACCAAAGCACAGACTATGGGTTTAATCTGAAATATGTTTTTGTAAACAATTTATTTCCCAGACATTCATCCTTTGAGGCTATTTCTCATTGTCAGAAAGAATCAAAGGCATCCATGTTTGAATCACCACCTTCCATAACTCATTTTTACTGATTATTTTTAACAGTTGAAACATAAAGAGAATATTAAAATTTGAAATATGTCCTGAGATAACTCACCTTGGTACAGATCAGCTTCATTTTTCACATACTTTGGCATCACTGTTTTGTGTTTAATCCATCCACCCATTCTCATTCAATCATTCATTCATCAGGTATTTATTGAGAGCATACTGGGTTCCAGGCACTGTTCTAGGCACTGAGGAATTCAAGCAGTCTTGCATTTTTGTCATTTTCAAGAGCTAAATGCTAGGGAGAGCTTTACTTATCTGGATTGTGGTTTGTTTTCCTAGCTGTTTCTTATCTGCCTGTAATAGAGAAGAAGGCACTGTCAATTTTTCAGCTTTAACTGCTAGGTAAGAAGATAGCAAATATATGGAGAAAAGTATTTTACTGGTAGAAATAAAATCACAGTTCTAAAAGTGTTTTCTCTCTCTCTTTTTTTTTAAAGAGACAGAGTCTCACTTTGTCACCCTCATAGAGTGCTGTTTTCTCATTTTGATGGCTATGAGACACTATAGATTTTGACAGTATAGGTATCAGGATATATCTGATTTACCAAATGTCTATGCTGTCAGTAGACTAGAGTTCCAAGAGAGCCTAAGTCAGCTAAAAGTGAACAATGTCAAACTATGAGACACCAGACACTTTGAGATGAGTACATAGACCCTATAACCATCCCGATTGCTCTAGTTCTGTGGATAAATCTGGGCAATGTTTGAGTCTGTAACTTGGTGAAAGTAAATTTTTCTTTCATGGAATGCCTCACTTTAAACTTAGAACAATTCTCAGTGGTAAGATATGAAAACAGGATTGAGATGTGCCCTGGTTAACTACACTAGACAGTAAATAAGAATAGTTCAGCTTGGCTCGGCACCTGTAGCTCAGCTGCTAGGGCGCCAGCCACATACATCAGAGATGACAAGTTCAAATCCAGCCCAGGTCTGGCAAACAATAATGACAACTACAATAACAACAACAACAAAAATAGCTGGGCATTGCGGCGGGCACCTGTAGTCCCAGCTACTTGGAAGGCTGAGGCAAGAGAATCACTTCAGCCCAAGAGTTTGAGGTTGCTGTGAGCTGGGACGCCATGGCACTCTACCAAGGGCCACATAGTGAGAGTCTGTCTCAAAAAAAAAAGAATAGTTCAGCTTATTAAATAGCAGTATTCTTGTTGACTTAATCAAAATTGATCAGATTCTAGGGTAAACGTGTTCTTTTGTTTGAATAGAGCTGATTGATCTGTTTTCTGGACTAGATGAGTCTTATTGCTTCCTGGATAGCTAAGACATTATTCTTCACTCTGGTTAGGAACAAGAAAATCATGCTGCCAAAACATAAATGAATTTCTGATCATGACACTCCCAACTGACAAAATGTCAAGGCCCATAATCATAGTGGCAACAAATAGGTTGCAATTAAAATCTGCCTTATGAGCATTTAATGTGTATGTGTAATAGATTACTAACAACATAGGCCTAAGCTAGAATTTGGGGTACAAGGTATCTTTTTGTGTTTTTTTTTCTAATCAGGGAGGGTGTGACTATATTTAAATGTTGGTGTTCTACTTGAAATTAAATAGAGGCCCTCCAGTAAAATGGATGCACTATAATTTAGAACATGTGTAAAATAAGGACAAAAACATCTGTCTGGTTCCCTATTATATCCTCAGCACTTTATATAACACCCAATACACATTTTTTGAATGAATAAATGTATTACAGAGACTGTCCATTTTATGAAGCCTTTCCCTTTTCCTTTTCAGCACACAGAATTTCTTTTTGTTTCATGAGTAAACCAGGCTCCCTTTTCTACTAGGCATTGCATCTTTCGTCGCTGCTATCTGAAATGTTCATTTGCAGAAAACTATTCCCCCATATCACTTCACCTATCACCTGAGACCTCTGTCCTTAGAAAGCCCTGCTTGAACATTTGAAAACCCTTGGTTGGTGTCTGCAAAGTTGGCTGCCAAAAGTTCCCTACACTGATGTGAAACTTTTGCAAAATGATGAACGTGGCTCACTGTGCTTAAACAATTTTGCACAAACAATGTGGTTTATGCCACATGCCTATCTGTTTTCCTTCTGGACATCTGGAATTTTAGGACATCCCAGGCTATGTGACCAACCTCAATAAAAACCGTGGGTCTCTAATGAGGTTCTGTGGTAGACAGTATGTTACATGTGTTGTCCCACTTGTTGCTGGGGAAAGTAAGCATGTCCTTTGTGAGTGCACTGAGAAGGAAGGGACTCTTAGAAGCCTGTGCCTTTCCTCCAGACTTGGTCCCAAGCACCTTCTCCTCTGCTGATTTTGCTCTGTATCCCTTTGCTGTAATAAATCCTAGCCCTGACACAACCACATGCTGAATCCTTCTGGAGAATCAGCAAACCTGGGAGTGCTGTTATGTGACATATCTTCCACTATATAGTTATCAGATGAAATAAACACTATAACCTCTGACTCAATCCAGGCCAGTGACTTTCCACTGGTGTGCCATTAGAGGATCTCAGGTGTGCTGCAAACATTTTTAAAGATTGTCAATTAGTTTTGAACGAAGTTCGAAGCACAGTAAGTATATTCTTTTCTTTACCCTCATTTTCGATCAACATAATTTAAGTGTGCCACAGATGTTTGTTTGACTATGGATTCAAGTGTGCCGTGAGATATAAAAGATTGAAAAACACTGCTCTAGACTCTAAGGACCTTGAAGGTAACTACATTGCTGGTTTCATTTAGCACAGTATCCACAGCACCTAGGTCAGTGCCTGGTACACTGTGGATATTTATTTGAAAATATTCATGGACTATAGAAATGAATGAAAGAATAAATAGACAAGTGAACTCTGTACAGGGAGTTAAATCCTTTGAACTATATGCTTACAAACCCATTGTTAATAGTAGAGGAATGGTTAAACTCAATTTTTTGTTGTGATTTTTATCCGTCAAGGTCCAAAACTTTCTCACAGAATACATCTAAATTTATAGTAAGAACTCATTAAAAGATATAACCTAATGCAGTGGTTCTCAACCTGTGGGTCACGACCCACAGGAACTGTATTAAAAGGCTGTGGCATTAGGAAGGTTGAGAACCACTGAGCTAAAGTACCCAGCTTTTTTCTCTCACACTTAGCCTGGCACCTGGCATATGTAAGGCAATAAAAACTGTTTATTAAGAAAACAAATGAAAATGTAGAACAAGTTTAAATTATATGAGGAAATTGCTACATCAGTTCACTTTCAGAATAAGAAATTGGTCTGGACGGGGGAAAAACCATTTGTTAGCAAGTCATCACAAATTTACACTCCTTGTCTAAAAACTTATCTGTACTTCATAGAATCACTTGATCACTTTCTTTTTTGACAAGATCTCTAAGCTTCTAGCTCTAAGCTATTATTGTAATGATGAGTAAACAAAGGTCCAGGGAGAGAAAGAATTGGGATACTCTCTTGTGGCAGCAGCCCTAGCAAACTAATACAAGGAGTTTCTCACCCTTCGAATGACATTTTGCTACACATCCTTGTCAAATCAGAGAAAAGAGAAGGCAGGTGGCAGTCAAGGACTCTAGAAGCCCTGGGCAGTTACTGCCTCTCTTCAGCTGCCCAAATTTTAGGCTGGAGAAGCCACGCCAGCCTGGGATCAGGGGAGGAGCCTGTCTGGGCAGCCTATTTGAGGCAGGCCTGCTGTGTGTTGGTTATTAGCAGGCAGGTTCCTGGAGATGGCAGCATTAGCTAATGATTACTCCTTCAGGCAGGCCAGCTGCCTTTTTGCTTTTGCCCTAGCAATTTATAGCAAGGAGAAGCTAAGCAAAGGGTTCAAATAAAATAAAGCAGAGACCCTTGCCAGCGCCATATGTTTCTAACTGGAATGGGGAGCCCTAGCAAAGCTCTTTAGAAAGAACTGTTCTCTCCTACCCAACTGCAATTCCCCTGCCCCAGCCTTTTGGCAGAGCACAGCCTCCATGAATGCCAGGGTGCCTGGGGGACAGTTGTGCGACTGCAAGCATAGTCTGGGTTGCAAATTTCCCATTCTACTCATCCCTCACAGTCCTGCCCCTCCCCGAACCCCCCCTCCCCCGCCACTGCCCACCCGCCCTCAACAGCCATACACATTTCTGGCTCCAGGCTTGTTTCTACTACATTCTTCATGCAAACACCCTCCTTCCCTCTAATCCCAGTCCTTTACTACCTACTTCCAGACTGAACTATGCCTCTGTCATTGTGAAGCCTTCATTGGACACTACAGCTTGCAGTGAGGTCCTTGTCCCAAAATCACAATGATACAACGTGCGCAGAGACTGACTGGAGCTGTATGTATACGAGGAGCGGCAGAAGCACAGATGGAGTGAGGGGTGGGGAGCAATGGAAACAGTCCTGTCTGTGCACCTAGTGTGGCATTTACTGGCTTGGCATGTAATCCTACACTGCCCAAGGAACGCATCTGGCATCATGGTTTGACTCTTGGTCATTTTCCATTTTATGTGCATTTGGTCACTGCGGCCTCAGGGCTAGCTGCCCCTGCCAACCTCAACCCTCTCCCCCATCACTTCTGCTTTATTCATGACACATACCGATGAGTATTCTCCCCAGCTGCTCACAATCCTCTGAGTTTACTAGGTGTTAAATGTACATTCAGAAGTGAATTTAAATCCAGCATGGCATCCTGTGAATTTCTAAGAACCCCTAACTATTCTCTGATTGTTTTCTGTCATCATTAAAATGTCAGTCTTTGTTAAATAGGGAATCTTTTCCCCACTGAGTGTTTTTAATTGGCTTGTCAAAGATCAAATAATGGTAAGTAGCTGGGTTCATAATCGGTGGGACCACACCTACGGTGCATTTTACAAGGGTACATGTGAAATTTACTAG
>CAUYQV010094066.1:0-14396 GCA_963574575.1 Galagoides demidoff | reverse complement strand
GAGCAAATACGCCTTGCAGCAACGGGCTGTCAAACAAACATGCCCTGTGGAAACAGGGCTCAGCCCAGAGTTACAGATCCTTGTAAAAACACATTCCTACCTTCACGAAACATCCAGTTCCCTATGTAACTACCCAACCCTCTACCCTATAGGTCTAACCTTGCAAAGTCTCTGCTTTAGGGATTCCACCCCTCAGCTCCACCCAACTGAAAGAAAGATATAAAAACTCCCTTCCTTTGTTAAGGGTCCCCAAGAATTTCTGGGTGTGAACCCTTCTCGGTCAGCTGGTCTATAAAGGACCCCATAACTAACTCAACCTCAGTGTTCTGGCACTTTCTCTATGGTCCACTTGCGCTGGGCACAACACTTAGATACCCAGAACGACGACATGTGACAACAGAAAGCGTGTGCCCTTGACCAGCACCTTCCCCTCTCTCTGCTCCCACTGCTCTCCCTGCAGCCAATAGTCTGTATGGCTCCTCCAAGAGGAGGCCGCCCACAGACCCAGATGGGAGGAGAAGTCTAAAGAGGGAGGGAAGCCCGGGGTCCCAAGGAAGAGATCAGAGACTGTGTCAAGAGAAAGAGCTGTGTTTGTGGGTAGTCATTACTTCTGTCTGGAAAAATAAAAAAAAAAAATTTATGAGAAACAAAAAGCACAAAGGCCTCTTTTCTAGCCCAGATTTGATACTTAGAAGCGGTCTACCCTACAGGAATGTTCTCCACCAGCAGCAATTTTCCCTTCCAAGGGACATCTGGTCAAGGTCCGGAGACATTTTTGGTTGCCACAGCTTGATGGACAGGTAGCATCCAGCGGGGAGCAGCCAGGCGCGCACCAGACGCCCAGTGGGCGAGCAGCCAGGCATGTACCAGACGCCCCCGACAGGTGACACAGGACTGTCGCTGCGGCTATAATCCCAACCAGAGTGAGTCCGTTGAGCTTGCTGAGCTTCACTTTATTCCTCTGTTATGTGGCAAAAATCAGACTTACCTCCTTCATGGAAGTGTTTACAGGCAGTAAATATGTATTGTGCCTTTCAGACAGGCCCTCAAAACAGTAACTGTCTCTGGGGTGGGAGGGGGACAATTATCTTCACCATCATGGTTAAGCAGAGGGGGCACCTCTACCAGGGACTGCTGTACTGCACCCTCCTGGTCAAATCTGGCCCCTGCCTGCTTGGGTGACATTTTATTGGCACAGAACCATGTTTACAAGTTGAGTTGGGCAATGCCAGGAGTGAACAGCTGCAACAGGCATTGTGCAGCCCACAACGTCTGAAAACTTTACTACTGATCCCTTTTTAGAAGAAGTCTGCTGCCCTAGAAATGATCAAGAAATTGAAGGGCTATACAAAAAATGAAATTGTTACCATTTTGAGCTGTCAAAACAAAACAAACAAAAAAACTGTAGGCTATCCACATTTCTTTCCCCACCTAGGTAAGGACTACAGGTGCAAAGTTCTGAGATACAAAACAGCTTCTAACTGCTGAAGGCCAATATTTTTTTTTTTTTGTGAGACAGAGTCTCAAGCTGTCACCCTGGATAGAGTGCCATGGTGTCATACCTCACAGCAATCTCAAACTTGGGCTCAAGCAATCCTCTTGTCTCCGTTTTTTGATTTTTAATAGAGACAGGGTCTCACTTTTGCACAAGCTGGTCTCAAACTCATGACCTCAAGCAATCCACCTGCCTTGGCTTCTCAAAATACCAGAATACAGGCATGAGCCACTGCGCCCAGACCTGAAGGCCAATTTAATCCATCTGATTTTATCACTTTTCATCAAAACTGACTACCACTTTGCTTTAAAATATACACCATCAAAGCAGCTCAAATTTCAAACACCAAGAAGGCCGTTGTTATGGTATTTGCAGGGAAACATATCTCACTCTCCTCCTGAGCCAGAGCACAGGGAGGGGAAAATTTTCCATTAATTTTAAAAGCTTTTACTACCAAAGGCAAAAAAAGATTTTTTAAGAAGACAAAAATGTAATATTTTAGCATTTTGATTTAGTTTTCTTCACAAAGGGAAAATAATTTCTACCTATTACATAGTAGGAACTGGATCGTTACCATAGAACATATTTCATTTAGAGGAGGAGGACTGAGTGTAAAAGACTCATTTTCAGAAGCATTAATCTTGGGCACCTGGAAACCAAAGTGCTAGTGCACAGAAGTTGGTCTTTGTCAGAACAATGTTTTAGAGTTTTTATTTTTTAAGGCTCACTCACCCACCTTAAAAACGAATTTTTTTTTAATGTTTCCAAGGGAGGGGGAAGGAAATCCAATAGAACCCAACTCAAGCTCCTCTGCTGCGGAAGTATCAGTTTTTGCCCAAAGCCAAGGCACGGAGTTGCCTGTGTGACCCAGAGAAGTGAAGTAGGGTATTTTAATGATTCTGTGAAGGGGAAAGGAAACTTTTTAAAAAGTACGTGTCACTGTAAAAGAGAGGCTGACAGTTTGTCCTGGCGAAGAAGAGTTTTTAGTGCTGAAAAGGGAGCCTGTGAGTCACTCTGAGGAAGCAGAGTACCTCAGCGCTCCACTTCACGGGTCCTAGAGGTGAGCCTTACCTCCGCCAGCAGCAGCTGCAGAAAGAGCGAGATGCTGGCAGGATAAAAATTAGCCACAAAGGAAGTTTTGAGAGAGGGCTGCTTTCTGAAGAACAAGACTGAGAAAGCTGTGGGCATGTTGGCAAGCAACCATTGCTGGGTTGGTAGGAAAAGGAGAAATGCCCAAGGACTCTGGCTGCCTCTCCTAAGGACTCATGCAAGTGCAAGGAGGAGGAGGCCATGTCACCACCCCACGGAGGGCTGAGGGTCTCACTAAATGGAAGTGATGACCCCACTGTCCATCGTCCTGGTGAAGTCAACCCTGGGACAAATAGAAGGTTCCTTGTTCCTTCTTCCTGGCCTCTGGTCATGATAGGCCTAGATTTGAAAGCCCTAAGAGGACCAGGGAGGTTTTAGTGGTGGAACAAGCTATTCTTAGCCAGGTGACAACAAGCCAGGAGGGAGGCAGGAACACAGGCCGGTCTGGCTATGACTGACAGGACCTGAATCTACCCAGGGAAGAACTGTCCTGAGTCAGGACCAGACAGAGAATCAGGACCAACTAACAAGGAGAAGCCCAAAGCTGCCCAGATTATTGCACACTGACTGTGGGGAGGCCGAGGATGGGGCTAACTGTGGACTTCCCTGGCATCAAAGTAGAGAAAATGGGTCCTCAGAAACCAAGAACGACTCCTGCTCCCACGGTAAGCATGCCAGGTCATTCTCCACCAAAGGAAGGTGGTCCCAAGGGGAGACTAGGCTTGCAGCCATTCTGTGTGTAACAGGGCTCAGGGCTGGTCATCTCAGGAGTGATACTGCCTGTCTCTCCAGCAGGTAAATGAGACAAGAGGGTCCCTATGCACCCCATTCAAGGAGGCGGAGGTAGCAGGAAACAACAAGTACAATTCTGCATTGATCTACACACTCTCCACATCAGAAAATGGACCTCCCAGGACACAGATGAGGAAATCTGAGGTTCCCAGAGGTTAGGTGACAGGGCCCTGGCGTGCACTTACATCCTCACATTCTGAGCAGCATGGGGAAAAAGCAACATCTCTTCTTCTTTAGACTCGAGGCTCTTTTCCCCAGATAAGGGCTGTGAGCTTCAGGTCTGGAATATGAGCCCCACCCTGTCATAAATTATTTCTGTGACTTCGACCTTGATAGGTCACCATGCCTTGGTTTCCTCCTCCATATAATGGGGTAAGAGTAATACCACCACAGAGAGTGAATGCAAGGATCACATGAGATAAACAAGTGCTTAGGAATGCGCGGCCCCGTGTGAGCGCTGAGCAGATGCAAGCCAGCAAGCAGCCTGACAAGTCTCTACTCACTAAGAAACACACCTGCAGCTTTCCCAAAGAACACAAGGGCTCGAAATTAACTGATGAAAAGGATTCTTTCTGCTTTTATTTTTTAATCCACTCAAACATGCCCCCAAAGTGGATAAAATAAAAATGTTCAATATGTTCTTTCTACCGAGCTGTTGGATCAAGCAAGTTATTAGCTGAGCTACATAATTCATTTGATTAATTGGCACTGGTAAAGAATCAAGAGAGGTTACAGAACTTCGAAGTTGCTCCCAATCCAATTTCAAGTCTCTTTCAAGCTTTGGAAGAGTCTTCCGCTAGACAGTCATTAAAATGTGTCAGGCAACAGAAATGGGAAGTTTAACCTCTTATGACAGCTGGCAGATCTCACAGTGACACCTCCCTAAAGAACAGACTGTCTGACAAGGGACAGGAAGACCTCAGCCACTGCTGTCATTGGAACTGGATCCAAATATGAGCTCTGCCACTTCCCAGCTGTATGACTTCAGATACTCTACTCAACCTTTCTAAGCCTCCTCCACGTCCTCCACCATCTACCTTGCAGGGTTGTTGTGAAGATTAAATGACAGAGTGCAAGTGACACCCCAACCCAGTATCAGATACAGAATAGGTGCTATTAATTCATGTCAATTATATCAATTTAATTTAAATAATTCATTCATTTATTCATTCATTTCTAGGTGAGTGAGCCACTTTGGTAAAAATTTCTTATTCCACATAAGAAAGTTGCTCAGATGGATGTTAGCAACAGTTCTTGCATATAAGCTTGGACTAAGTTAGTCCACCCTCCGGTTTTTGCAAGCCTAACACCAGAACCACTGTGCTTTGTATCAGCCCCACAGTGGATGAGAACAGACATCCTTCAAATAAAACAAATAAGAGCATCATGCTAGTAGAAGCAAAGCCCTAAGTCTGACTCTCATATCAAGGGCCATTTGTAAAATGACAGGGTACCCTGAGGCTTCCAAGCCAAACTGCTGACCATTCAAGCTGAAAGACTTCCAGTGCTGTCCCTCAGGACCAACAAGCAAAGCATTTTTAAGACAAAGAGGCCTCTTAGCACCACTGACTTGCCCACCAAAACTAAATCTTCCTAACCAGGTCAGAAACAGCTGGCTGTGAAGGGAATTTCTAGCTGGGGAGGGTGGTGCAGCAATCCACACATACTTGTGCAGGGAGAAATCAAAGCACAGAAAGAAAAGGATAAGGAAAAGAAAACCATTCCAATCGTGCAACTTTCACAAAAAGACATGTTAATTGTAGCATCTGAAATCTAAAAAACTTCCTCGCTCCAGGAAGAACGTTAAATCGTGCTAAATAGAAAGAAAACGTAAAGACGTTTTGCCTCTGCCTCCCTCTATGGTCCAGTTAGCCAAACCTTTTCCCAAGCTGCTCCTGCCACCACAACTGGCCTCCTCGCTGGCCATGTCATCTCTGCCCTTAAAGCCCCAGTTCGGAAACAAACATTCCTGTCCAAACCCAAGACTCCTCAAACTATATCCCCTCCACTACCAGACTTCAGACGGCGTTAATTCCCCTCTTCTGAGTCACTGATCACTTGCTGCTACAAGTTACTGTTTTATGAAGCTAACTCCCATGGTAGCTGGGAGCCCCACAGGGCAAGGGAGGAGGTAGATTCCTCAGCACATCCACTGACCGGCACTTATCCATTCAGCACTAAAATGAAGCTTACTCGTCTATCCCCATAGCATCCACTTCCCCTTACTACACTCTGGTTTTCCTGCAGGGATCCGCCCCTCTCACTAGCCTCCATTCTCCATGTCTGAACAGAGCTCTTCCCTCTGTCTTAGCACATGAGCAAGACCCTGTGGTCAGCTAGAGAGTAGGATCTAACCTGGCCTACAGAGTAAACTTGTGGTATGAACAAGAGAGCCTCCTGCTTTTCCCTACATGAACATGGAGGAAAAATGGTTTGTCCAGAGGTGATCACAGCTGTCTCAGACCAGGAGGGGAAAACCTACCAAAAACAATGTCAACCCCAAAATGGTAAAGTCAAGTGCTACAGAGAATGAAACAGGAGCCTAGGGTCAGAGCTTAAGTTTCAAGACCTAGCCACACCCAAAGCCAGACTTACCCTTGGGCCAAAGGATTCCCTTTAATGAGACTATCAAGATAGGGTATGCTCAATGGTAATAATAAGCAAAGTCTGGTATCTTAGTGGCTGAATAAAGGTCAATATGCTGGAGATAAGAGCAATACCATGACAGAGAGTGACTGTAGTGGGTCCAGCAACACAGGGCAATTCCCTTCCAGGCAGTGACTCAGGGATCCAGGGTAGTGTCATCTGTGGCTATGCCGCATAGAACACACGGCTTCCAAGATCACCATGGCAAAGGAAACTGAAGAGTGATGAAGAGTGCATGTGGGAATTCTTACAGGAAGAGTCATATCTTGATGTACTAACATTACTAGTAACAATGATTTTATAAGCTTAAAACCAATATCCAATTATTGTTAATAAATTAGAAATATTATTAGGAGTAGGGTACAGAGTATGGACAAAGGGAGATACTAATACAGGACTGACTCAGACACCTTTTTTTGGCTTTGAGTGCAAAGTGTGAGACTCTGTCACTTGAATATTCTACAGCCTGGCAGGTGGTGTATCCCCGTCCCCCAGCTGCTGCAAAGCCGCAGGCTGTAGGCTTTGAGGCCATTCTCTGCCAGGGTGGGGCTGCGTGCTCCCAGACAGTGCTTTAGGGGAGTTAAGAATGTGTAATCTTTAAACCTGGTTCAACACAGAAAGATTTGCTCCAGACCAGATAAAGAGATGAAATATCTCTTTTCTTCTGTCACCTCTCTGGACACAAGACTATCAGAGTATTAAAACATTACATCTGTGATGTGTGACTAAGGGTCACCTAGGGTTGGTTCCTTGAGTCAGCTCCTAATTGTCTACCTTGTCAAGACTCTGTGTTAATACCATAAATGCCTTAAAACAATAAAAAGGAGCAAATAAATCCATACAATTAATGTCATTAGTTGTAAAATTACTCTAGTTCATAGAAATGCAAACACAACAAGAACCATGACGGGATTATCTGCCTTACCTTCATAAAATTTATGATTAGAACACTGATATATAAAATAAATACAGCGTAGCCTGATCCTCAAGGTGACATACTAGAAGTCTCAAAAGGGTATGCCCACTGCTGTTAAAACTATCTCTTTGTCCTAATCTATTAACGCTCTATAATTTTCCTAATAATCCTGTTGGTCACTTGCCCCACCAGGGCCACAAGGAGTAAACTCGAGATGTGTCGGTGCTGGTTTCCCAAAAGGAAACAAGAAAACTCACCTATAGCCCATAGGCCAGTGTTAGTCCTATGCCCCCAATTTCTACCCTTAACATATACTGGGAAATGTACCTTCCTATGTGTCCGGAAAAAGAAAAATGAGACAGGGCTTGATAGACAAACAGTATAGTCTCTGCCACAGCCACGTGGAGCCAAGTTTTCTGTTCCTGCAACCAAAGGACTCTTACATGACATAAGCATCAGCCAGGTGCCAGAGATCATGACAGATGATGGGGCTAACTCAACAGCTGCCACTGTGGAAGTTATAGCAGAGCACAAAAACAGGGGAAAGAATGAGGGAGACAAGAACACAGGTGGGAAAAGCAAGTAAAACCACTGCATGGCCAGGGTTGGGAGCCGGGACACAGCATGCAAGAGGCCCCCAGGGGAAACTGAAGCTAATCTTTAGGAGCGCAGAGGGGATCAGAAAAGGCTTCCAGGATGGGATCTGACAACCAGAAGTCAGCCAGGAAAAAGTGGGAGGGGAGGGTACATGGGAAAAGAGGAGGGTTCTAGGTAGAAAACCCACCTGTGTGAAGGACTGCAACAAGAGCTGGTACATTGGGGAGATGGGAGCTCCGAGTAAGATGAGAAATGGCTGAAGAGGAAAGCAAGAGCCACAGCACAAAAGGCTTTATATTAACATACGAAGATGGTACATTTGGATGAATCTAAGGGCAAAACTGAGCAATTAAAGAGTTTTAAGCAGGAAAATGGCCCAGACTGGGCTCTGAGTAGTTTTTCACTATTCCATCCACATTACTAAATACAACAGCCCCCAGCCCCTTCATACACTAAATACAGCAGCCCTGCCCCCTTCCCCACTCCCAGTTTCTATAGCTGCACACACTACTGAGCTCATCAGGCACTGGGGACAGCCCTGTCCCTTCACCAGGCATATCCTGAACTCTGAGTCCAACCCTGACAGGACAACGTCTCCTGTCCTCCCTTCCATCAAGGCCAGATAACTCCTCTGGAGGGCCCAGAAGTTGCTTCAAAAAGCCACTTCCCACTTAAAGCAGAAAAGCAAATATAAAATAGGCCCAAAATAGTGTGAGTCTGAAAAGCTGAAAACCAGCCACTATAATTACAAGTATTTTTAACTGTCACCCAAAAAGGAGTATTGGATCATTTTCTCAATGTTTCTCTGAGGAAGTTCATCTGTTCATTCTCAAGTACTCCAGACTCCCAGATCAGAGACACCACCGGAAATGTGGCTTTGACAGAAATGGAAGCCACATGGAACACAAGAGGTGGAGACACAGAGCAAAAGGCAAGGCCTTGGCACCCTCACCATGAATGGGAAGTGAGATACCCAAAGATCTTTAAGAAAAGAGACATCCAAAGATTGGCAAAGATGTGCCTCCAAGTCTGGGGGCTCGGACTCACCTAGGCAGAAACACAGATGCTACCTGGAGCTACCCGAGTACAGTGGGTGACAAAGGCCCAGGGAGATGAGAAAGCAGAGCCAGGAAGAAGGGGACGCTCTTCCTGCTGCTGTGCTGGGCAGGTCACCCTGGCACACAGGGACAGACAAGGAAGGGCCTCAGAACAGGCCTACCCACTGAGCACCTGCTCACCCAGGGAACAGCGTCTCCCAGACAGAGTGTTTGCCTCCTCCCCGCAGGCTGGACAAGCTAATAGCAAGCATATCTGTCACTGCCTTCATGGTCCTGACCACTTAGAGTGAAAGTGAAAGCTGGCTGCCAAGGAAGGCAGGTACAGAGAAGGCCACAGAGGATGGTGAGAAGATGCAACTCTGGAATCAGTCAGCCGGGTCAGGTCCTGGTTCTACACATGCTGGCCCATGACCTTGGGCAGACAACTGAGCACCTCCAAGCCTCAGCTGCCCCATCAGGCTTAGATACAATGAACAACAAAAACAAAAAAATCAGACAACCCATGTGATGCAGTCAACACAGTGACTAAAGAGAGAACAACCCTTCTATTTACACTACCTGCTATTACCATCATTATCATCAAGATTTATCATTGTTTTTCATTAAATAGACATTGCCAAAAACCCTAACACATCACAGAGTACCACACACCTAATAGACCCCCAAAAACAATAATGCGAAAAGTTCCACCAGGATCAGTTTTTTCAACTAATAAAATACAGTAAAAAAGGAAGGAAGGGGAGGAAAGATACAGATGGCAACATGTGGATTAAAAGAGGCTTCAGAGACGTACCAGCCACTCACAAAAACCTTTTGGGACCCTTATCCAAGTACATGTTTGAACTAGGAATTTCAACACTCACCACATATTTAACCATATCAAGGAATTATCACTAACTTTTAGGTGTGACAACAATATTACAGAGTTCGTTTGTTTGTTTTAAGAGTCCTTCTATTTGTTACCGATATATTATAAAGTCCTCTGAGGTGAAATCAGTGCTGTGCCTTGGGATCGCCCTCCACAAAGCTGGGAAAGAGGAGAGGAGAGGAATGAAGCAAACTGGCCGTGAGGTGCTAACTGTTCAAGTTGGGTGACAGGAACAGGGCCGTTCTTTATAGTCTTTTGTCTCCTCTTATGTTGTGAAGCATCCATAAGAAGGCAACTTCTAAAATGTGGATAGCGCCACCTGTGAGACGCAGCCTGCCTTCCCTCCCTCACAGACCTTCAGGTAGGAATCTGTCCACTCCCTTATAAAGCTGCTCTGAAGGCTGAAACTCACAGGCTGATGAAAACCTACAGACTGTGATGATACCTCTTTGTTTCCAAGTTCCTCAGTTTCCCAGGGCCAGTGTAGCTATGGTGCTGCCATGACTACACTTGTCGCTAACTGGAGTCAATGTAGGCAGCCAAACAAAAGGCAGGTCCAAGAAGCAGAAATGCCCAGCACTCAGCCATCCTTCATGGTTAGATGGCAAGGTTCCTGCCTCAGGAAGCTGGAGGCGGGGGGAGGGCAGTAAGCAAGGGGCCCCTGAAAGGCCCTCTGTTGAAAGAAGTCACTCTCCTTGGTCCTCCAAGGCTCCCTGGAGACTGGCACGGTCTCCTTTATAAGGTTTCATAAGGCGTGACAATGACATGGTGGTTATGCATTTATTCTTTTATATATATATATATATATATATATAAAGAATTCTTATCTTTCAAAAATTCTTAAATATTCAGGAACGTAATAACATTGAATCTGGTATTTTCTTCAAAATACTATGAGAAACAGTTGGGGATAGGTTAGGATTTAGATGAAGCAAGATTGGCAGCATAAGTCAGGTCATGGGTACACACAGCCTTTTTTTTAATATTCTATAGAATGTCCTGAAAGATACCCCTCAAGTCATCATATGCAGGAAAAATGGGAAATTGTAGCTAAATGTACCTTTCTATACAAAATATTCATTACACAATTTTATAAAATATGTACAAAATATCCTCTACACGTTGCCCATCTTTTTGTAAAATTGTGTAATGAATGTTTTATGAAGAAAGGTACATTTAGCTATAATTTTGCATTCTCTCTATGTATGGTAACTTTATGGGTGACTTTTAGGACACCCTGTATTTTTCTACATTTCAGCTTTACTACAATAAAGAGATTTTAAGAACTCCTTAGAAGTTTAACCCTGTTAGTCATTCGCACTTCAGTGGGAACACACTTACCCTGCTAGAAAAGAGAACGCCTCTCCAGTATTCACTAAAACATCACAAGCCTTACCCACTCAGTTTTGCTTGGTGAAGAAACTTTTTCCTCTTTAGATGAGATGAGATGAGAGGCTGGTCTCAATCCACCCAGCATGATGTGATTAACAAAAAAAACTTTACATCATATTTTTCATTTTTATTATCAATTTAATACAGATCTCAGCTCAGATTTTTTTTTATCCTGAATCCTTACACAGAATTTAGTATTTTATTTAAAAGCCTGTGCTTCTCTGGGACACATCGAAAGTGCTAGAAACCACTGGTGCGTCTGTGGTGTAACTGCTCCCAAGGTCTTGGCTGCTTCAAGAACTTTTTTATTAAAATGATGATCACATTCACAGTTATTTACAGCTTATGATTATAAATGTATTTTTTCCCAGCTTGATGTTTAGACTTACTTTTCCATTAATAGTAACTCTGCCATTATAATGAGAATAAATGTTGCTAATATACCATTTATTTTACCCATGAGAAAAATTTCATAACTAACTCATACAGTAAATGATGAGTATCCTATAATTTAAAAAATCAAACAGCAAGCTGAGTCCCACCATTTGTAAGGAAGTGAAGTTCTGTTTGCAAAGAATGGACTGGCAATATTGAAGTATAAGGTAGTCAGGAGGTGCAAAAAGCTGGAAGATGATGCCATGAAGTAAGACCAGACACAGCCAGAAGGCATCATGAAAGAGCTAAGCTCTGGTAAGCATTGAGTGGAAGAGGAAATAAAGGGAAATAACATCTACCAATCACACACATATAAAAAGCTTTATATAAGTTGCGGCACTTTGGTGGTAAGCAACAGAAACAGATTCTCACTTAAGCTAAAACAGAACTTATGGTAAACAGTCAGGAAAGTGGGAGAATCTGGATTATAAAAGGAACTGGAACAAGAACAACTCTGGCAAGTTCAACACAGAAACAACTAAAGGGTCTTATTAGAACAACTGCTACTAGTCTATTTTAAATAAATGCTTACTGCTAATTGGTATTGAACAAACGGCCTCCCAAGCATTGTTGCATCCTTGCATAACTTATGAGTTAAAGTCCCCATCACCCTAGCACAGGTCATAGGCCAACTCCTGAGCCAAAAAGGCAGCAGAGGACTTGATTTACTATCCAGACAAGACAGCGAGCAACGGTGAAGAGTCATCATTCTGAGGGGAATCAGAACCAAAGTGAGAAAAGAAAGCACAAAGACGCCTCTGCTACAGGCACTGATCTGGGTTCTTTGTTTAATTCCCAGAGCAAACCCACCAGTAGGCTACATTTCAGTAACACCGAGCCTGAGACTTAAAGCGGCTACGTGGCCTGGCCATGACAGTAAGTGTCACATCTGAACTAAGTTTGCTTGGGACACCACACGCTCTTCCAAGCCACCAGCTAGCAGAAGGCAAGGACAAGGAAATGCAGGATCAAAGTCCAAATGCCATCAATATTTTACATTTGTCTCAAAAGCAACAGCTGGAAAAGAATGAAAAACCTCTGGGGATGAGTCTAAGCCAATGGAATTTTACTTAAAAAGAGGTTTTCACCTCAAAAGTAGCAAGAGTCTTAAAAGAGCTATATCTTGGATATGTCCAATATCTTTTTTTTACTAAATCATAGCTGTGTACATTAATACAGTCATGGGGTACAGTGTGGTATTTTCATATACAATTTGAAATATTTTCATCAAACTGGTTAACATAGCCTTCATGTCCTTTTCTTAGTTGTTGTGTTAAGACATTTATATTCTACATTTAGAAAGATTTCGTGTACTCTTATAAGATAAACCATAGGCGTGATCCCACCAATGACCCTCCCTCCACACATCCTCCCCCCTCCCCTCTCTCTCCCCTTTCCCCATATTCTTGGGCTATAATTGGGTTATAGTTTTCCTATGAAAGCTATAAATTAGTTTCATAGTAGGGCTGAGTACATTGGATACTTTTTCTTCCATTCTTAAGATACTTTGCCAAGAAGAATATTCTCCAGCTCCATCCATGTAAACATGAAGGAGGTAAACACCCTTGGTGTGAGTACAGGACTCTCTCCTGATGTCTTAGACTTTCGAGAAGGATGAGGAAGTTTACAAAAGAAATTCTGAGCATCATTGCTAACAGTCCCAAAGAAGGAGAGAAGAACCATCTAAAAAAGCCAGAGTTGGGTGCAAAGCTCTGCAAAACCACCATAAAAGACACAGCTGCAGGCCTCTGCCCATCCAGTGCCTCCCAACAAGCAGAAGAGGCACTGCGCTGCACTCATCCTGGTAACCTAGGCCCAGTTTGGGGGTAATGAAGAGCCAATGCTATTCACAGATGAAACATCAGTGACTCGGCCACCAAAGTCACTTCACAGTCAAGAAAGAAGGAAAACTCAATCTAAGGAAGCGAATGCCACTTGAGAGACGTCTGTGTCAGCCTCCCAGCTTTCTTAGCTCACCTCCGGGAGCCATCCATGCCACCACTCCCAGGGTAGAGGAAGCCACTGGAGGAGGGAGAAAGAAGCTTAAGCTGGACACTGGAAAGGAGCTCAATGGATGGGTGCTAAGCAAGTGGGCACCATCTGTTACTCAGTGTTTTCTGCAGGTTCTCCAAGCAGCACTCCCCCTAAAGTTGAGTCTGCCTCCTCTAGGACTTCCTCTTAGGAGATATCTAATCCTTTCCACCAGGATGCTCTGAGGTATTTCTAGGACTTAGCTGCAGTACCTTATACAATTCACCGCTAACCTGGGCTTCCCGACTCACGTTCATCATCCTTCATTCATTACGTTGAACAACTGGATTCATGTAACAGCCACAGTTCAGTATGGAAGGAATTGCATCAGCTTTCCCCCACATTCTTTCACTACTCCACTCTGACTCGTGTTTACAGCTCTCTCCGTAAAAATCAACCCATTAATAGAATGGCAGGGGAGCATTGTAAGGAATGTTGTAAAGGGCTCGATTAACGTGAACACAAAAGGTTCAGGCAAAGTGCTGGTGTAATGAAATGTTAATGCTATACACACATAAAAGATCACTGACAGACCTCACTTTGGAACCAAAAAAGAATGAAAAAAATCAGTCTGGGGTAGTAAATGCCATTTGAGGCATCTCTGCTTCAAGCTTACAAGTCTCTTAGCTTGCTGACTAGAGCCAGCAACTCTGCTGACGCTGGGTGTAAAGGCAGCAAGGAGGAAGAGGAAGAAGCTGGAGGCTAGCAAGAGGAATCTGCACGCCTGGACCTTTAGCTCCTCTCGTCTAGCGTTTGGCCCTAACTCTCAGAGAATGAGCAGGCCAGGCAAGGTGGCTCACGCCTATAATCCGAGCACTCAGGGAGGCCAACAGGGAAGTATCACTTGAGCTCAAGATTTCAAGAACATCCTGAGCAAGGGCAAGACCCCCATCTCTACTAAATTTAGAAAAACTAGCTGGGTGTTGTGGCAGGCACCTATAGTCCTAGTTACTTGGGAGGCTGAGGCAAGAGGATCATTTGAGTCCAGAAGTGAGGTTGCTGTGAGCTAGGCTGATGCCTCGGCACTCTAGCCTGGGGCATCAGAGTGAGACTCTGTCTCAAAGAAAAAAAAAAAAA
>CAUYQV010094064.1:0-11759 GCA_963574575.1 Galagoides demidoff | reverse complement strand
TTGGGAGGCAGAGGCAGGAGACTCGCTTGAGCCCAGGAGTTGGAGGTTGCTATGAGCTGTGATGCCATGGCACTCTACCCAGGGGGATAGCTTGAGGCTCCGTCTCAAAAAAAAAAAAAAAATATATATATATATATATATATCACTTTAGAAAACTATCAATCTCTCAGTGTGCAATGGTTCAAAGTTCTGACTTTATTAATTACGGCCTAGTTCCGCGTGTATTTCCTATGAGGTTTTGATTTCTACCAATATGCTCAGCAGAAATCCTATCACTTACCACTTGCAATTCTAGAATTGACTGGTTTATTCATTTAATCCTAAAACTCAATCCTGCTCTCTCATTTCAGTATCCTGTAACCCATGTCTCTGTGTTTCTGCTATAATAGGAGAGAAACATATAGCCCTTGGTATTTTAGCACAAATAATATCTTTCAGATTGGGTCCAAGTAGAAAACAGCTCCTCATTCCCAGGAAATATTGTTATCAGCCACTAACATACTACTACTTGTTCCAGAAAAAAAGAAGGAAAATTTTCTAAGGACTTCCAACTCAGTTCTCAAAATCCAACAAGATTCAGGTCAGATTCCCTTTGCCCAGAAACAAGAGTGGTTTTCTGGGCTCCTGTTGCCTTACAGAGGCTGCCCCAGAGGACCTGAGCATGGAGGACCAAGGGGAGGATCTGGGGAAGAGGTGAGCTGGGCCTCCTCACACCAGCTTGCAAGAGCTGGCTGAGTGTGCACATTTCTTTCCAACCCTTCGTTAGCAACGTCTCATCGGTGTCTCAAAACCACCCATGGAGGGAGTACCCGGAATATTTGCACCATGGTAATTGGCAAACACTAAAATCCAGACCTTTTTATTTTTCACTGGTGAGCTGGTTATTAAACATTTACCAGCACGCTGCAAGTAAGGAGTTCCAGTAAAGCGAGGGTCTGCTGGCACCAGCAGCCTCCTTCTCCTTGTGCAGGTATCTTTGCCAGGTTTATGCACTCTCCTGCCTATCCAAGAAAAACATAACTCCTCCTGGGATTCTGGGATATTAGCATGGTCTGGTCACAAATCTTTCAGCAATGCCCACATTTCTATCACCTTATACTTAAGTTTCAATCGTTCCTAAACCAGTGATGTATTTGAATATGGTAGAACAGGACTTAACGGTTTCATCTTCAAAATAAACCAACTTTATTACTTTATATTCCATGGAGTATTTCCCCCTCTGACAGAAAAACAGTTGGGGGGGAGGGGCTAAGGATTTCTCTGCTTCTTGCTTGCCTTTGGTCAGGTCTGCTCATAGAATGAAAGATAGAAGGGTTCTGAAAGACACTTTAATTTGTATCAAATCATGCTTTGTGGGGCGTTTGCATGGTGGTATGATCAGGAATGGTTGGCCTCTGTTGATCTTGCTGTCAGGGATATAGACCATGAAAAGGAACTGTCCTGATCAAAAAATAGTGGCCAAAAGAGTTTTGGAAACATTTCCTCTGGCATAAATCTTTGACACAGCCTCTGTCTCCCTCTATAGGCCATATCTCTTACACTCGAGAATCAATCAATAATTGGAAATCTATTCTAAATGAAAATGACTAGGTACACAGCAAAACTAGTGCCTTCTGCCAGGAAATTATGTGTCCTTGTAAATGCAGATCTGGGTTCAGGGAGATTTCCAGCATCCTTTTCATATAAAGCTCTGATTTGGGGTGGGGAGGGAGAATAGCTTTCTATGATGGGCAATATCAGAATGATCAAAGAAAGTACTAAGTGTGACTCAAGAGGGAAAAAATAATAAATGCACAAGAGAGAACAGACCCATGTGTGGTGGCTCTCTGGAAATGCCTACAACTATTCCATCTGAACACACATATACACAGAGAAATCCACATGCTCTAGGTAAAAATAATATCTTAATAAGATTCTTAGTTCCCCGATCATCTGCTGTTGGCTTGTTCCATTAGCAGGCGAGCTGATTATAGTCCACATTGCTCCTGTCATGATAAAAGTTTACGCTTCCTACCCCTTCTCCTGATAGCTCTAATCAGAAACTAAATGGAACTTTGCAGATGCCATTCCCATGGTAGCGGAGGGAAATGTCTGCCTAAGTCTTTCAGCACCAGGGCTGAGAGGTGCACCCACCAAGTCCCAAGATCCCTGATTAAATCCTCTTTAGACAGAACAAAAAGAACCAAGCCCCAGGGACATTTGTCCTAAATGTGAAGGTATGTGTCTATGCATTTAATGAATTGATGTTAAAAAATTAGAAAAAAATGTTCTTATGTAAATAAATAGATTCCACCCTCCAACCGCTTCTCCTCTGGACTACACCACTCTCTCCATCATGTCAACAAAAACCCTCTTCTTGTCACAGAAGATATTTCCAAAGGCAGCCAGTGATTCACTCCTTTCAAATGTACAGGTATAGTTCTCTCCCAAAGTTTGGTAGATTCTCAGGGGTAACTAAAATTTTAGAGCAACAGAAAACAGTGAACAAGATTATACTGAGCCATTATTAACAGCAAAGAGTGAGAGACAACATTGTAGTATTTGAGAGCTCAGGTAGAACTGGGTTTGAATGCAGGATCTGTCACTTAATAGATTTTGGTCAAAGTATCTGATATTTCTGTGACTTAGTATCTCATGTAGAAAATGGAAAAATTAAACCCACCTATTGGTCAGCTATATCAGGTTAAATATGCTAAGGCATATTAAAGCTTAGTACTGGGACTGAGAGTATTTAATAAATAACTGATGCCACATACTATGTATTCAATGTCCAAAAATTAATAAAAAAAGATAAACTTTTTTTTTTTTTGAGACGGAGCCTCAAGCTATCCCCCTGGGTAGAGTGCCGTGGCATCACAGCTCATAGCAACCTCCAACTCCTGGGCTCAAGGGAGTCTCCTGCCTCTGCTTCCCAAGTAGCTGGGACCACAGGCGCCTGCCACAACGCCTGGCCATTTTTAGGTTGCAGCCATCATTGTTGTTTGGCAGGCCTGGGCTGGGGATTCGAACCCGCCACCTTAGGTGTACGTGGCTGGCGCCTTAGCTGATTGAGCCACAGGCGCAGAGCCAAAAGATAAACATTCTTAAGGATTGCAAATCTCATAGCAAGGATAGTAAGGGTCTATGTCATCATATCAGATAGGCCAAATTAGAATCATAAGATTTAAAAAATAAAGTGAAGGAGTTTTATAAACAACTTTTGGAGCACCGGCCCATCCTGTAGAGCCCCAGCACATTCACAAGTACCTCCACCAGTCACTACTAACCACATAATTCTTCCCTCTGACATTGGCATCTATTCAATTGGGAGGACACTTGACCAAGGCCAGGACAATGAGTTTTTTTCTCCCAGGACTTTAGAATTTAGAATCTCAACAAAGAGTGTTGAGCAAGTCTCCAAGGGGGACCTAGCACAATAAGATGTTGACCTAGGAACATTTATTCATTTATTCATTCATTCATTCATTCATTGACTTCAACAGCTACTTACTGAGCACCTGTTTGGTGCCAGACACAATTATACCCACTGAGTACACACTGGTGACTACAATAGAAAACTTCTCCCTTTAAGAGATTAAATTCTAATTAGGAGGAACTCAGACAATAAGCAAATAAGTAAAATACATATTATGACAAGTAGCAATAGGTGCTATGGAGAAGCATAGATCAGGAAAAAAAGGAACATGGCATAAAAGGGTTTCAATATTAAAGAGGGTTGATGAAGAAAGTCTTAGGAAAGAAGAATCATTTTAGAAAATCTTTCAAATTCCACTGCCTAATGCAATTTGCTAAGGGGAAAACAAGAACGCAGTTTTCTAAGTGTCCCCAAGCTATGGTGGTGAGGCTGTGGAAACAAATGACAAGAGTTTAACACTTGGAGAAACTTTATCAGGCGTAACACCCAGAGAGTTCAATTGTCATCCTGTGGCATTCTCAAGACTAGTCTTGCAAATGATGTTAATGTTAACTCTCCTCAAACACTGATTTCAGTCCAAAAACAAAAAAGAAAAAGAAGGCAAGACATACTAAATTAGAAATCTAAAGCTTTGTTTTGTCCAGAAAGTCAAACTGTTCATTGCCACTACTGAGAAAGAGTAGTAAACCTAAAGATAATTATTTTCAATGCCCAGCTGCCAGAGCAATTGTCTCCTATGTCATTTCATTATTCTCATAGAATTAATTGCAGACCATTGGTGGAAAAGTCATCAGCAGACGTGTGGTGTCTTAAGCCCTCGGTCCAGACACAGAGCAGATGCTCAGTTATTCTCTGAATATATTAATGAATCTAGCCCAGTATCCTCAGATTAAATGTTACAATGGTCATACTAGCACCTCTTCCCACCACGTTACTCACTTCACAGATGCTGCCATGTTCCTATATGACCTTGTGCTCTGGCCACAGTTGATTTATCCCAAGCCTAGGCTGGGCCAACCAGAACTTTTTCCCAGGATTTTGAACTTAGGACACAAAACATTCTCTAAGGATAAAAGTCTTAAGATATATATACAGTCCTAAGAGATAACATAAAGCTGATACCCAGAGAAAAACTGATGAATGTGAGTGACTCAGACTTGGCATGACTGATCCCCGGTTTTATTGTTTCAGAGGATCAAATCAGTCCCTGTCTTTCATGAAATTTGTTGCTCTACGTTTCCTTGGAATCCATGAGCTGATTAATTCCCCTTAACAGGAATTTATCTCATTTACAGCCTAATGGCTTACGACCTAGAACTCATATAATGGGAAAGTGGAAACCCAAAAAGTCTTTTATTCAAATTTATATTTGTAATTAATGAAAGAGTCAGGGTTCAATAAGGGGGTTTATTTTAATTCCCTTTGTGACCTCCCTACTGAATAGTGACGAATTATACCTTCAATTACTTTCTATATCTATTCATTTATCTCCATTTCCACTGTCACCTCCTTAGTCCAAGCAACCATCATTTCTCACCCATACTAGTGTTTCCCATTATAACAAGAGTAAAACCAAAATGCTTTACTTTCCAGGCAGGGCTCTAGGCTTTAACTTTCCATGCAGGGCTCCAGGCTTTAACTTTCCATGCAGGGCTCTAGGCTTTACTTCCAGGCAGGGCTCTAGGCTTTACTTTCCATGTTGGGCTCTAGGCTTTACTTTCCATGCAGGGCTCTAGGCTTTAACTTTCCAGGCAGGGCTCTAGGCTTTACTTTCCAGGCAGTGCTCCCTGAAGCTCACCTTTCTGACCTCATCTAGTCCTCTGTCCACCTCACTCAATGTGGTCCAGCCATGTGGACCTTCTTTCAGTTCCTTAGAACCCTGGTGTAGCTCCTTTCTCTGTCTCTAACATTCCTCCCTTTGGTCTGCATGACTAGCTTCTCACCTTTCCCCTCCATGGCTAACCCCTTCCACCAGTTAAAGTAGGTTTCTATGCTTAATCTCTACCTCACATTTTGTATTTTTCATAAATTTTTCATACTGTTAATAATTTAGAATTGTACTTAAAATTGTGTTTCCTTAAAATTAAAAAAAAAAAAACTGCCAGTAGATCGTAAGCTCCCTGTGGGTGGGAAATGTATTTGTACTCCTCACCACTGTGCACTTAGGACTGAGGCAAAACCCCAGAATGCAACTTGACTCCTCATTTTCTCCACATACTATACCCAACCTATCTACAAATCCTATGGGTTCTAATTTAAAACCATATTTCAAATATGGGCCCTTCTCTTAGTCCACATCAACATAATCACTACATGGACTAAAGTAACTACCTCCTCAAAGGTCTTCCTGCTTCCTTTATTGATCTTCTCAAGTGTATTAGCTCAAAGCAGCCTAGAGATTCTCTTAAAATGTGAATACCATTACTTCCCTCTTTGAAACCCTCTGTCAATTTTCTACTATTAAAAAAATTATCCAGAAGTTTGGAATAAGACAAAAGGATGACTATATCTTCTTTCAACATAATGAGATAGTGTTTAACAGGCTTACCTAAGAATCATTCAATTACCAAGCATAATATACCATAATATACCTTAATTGATGTTTCATATTTACTTTTCTTTTTTTTTAATACTTAACAAGATGCTTTTATTAAAGCTTTTAAAACATAAAAATGGAAGTTGCCTTCCTGTAACACCTTTACTGCACCACCACTGCTCTAAATATTTTACATTTTTTATTTTTTATTTTTTATTAAATCATAAGCACATAGATCATGTATACATTAATGCATTTATGGGGTAAAATGTGCTGATTTCATATAGAATTGGGAATGCTTGCATCACACTGGTTAATCAAAACCACTTTGAAATATGATATTTACTTTTCAATTAAAACCCAGGTTCTGTAAAGCTATATGTTAACTTCTTAATTTCTGCCTGGTGGAAAAGAAACAACAGTTACAGTTGTATTGGTCTATAGGATATCAACGTGTGTGTGTATCTCCATTTCCCCAGTTTTCCTTTGAACTCACCTTACCATCTTACTGGTTACTCCATTAATAAATTGTATAAGATATTTGATACATGCTCATTTTATATTTGCATATGAGTCATGTTTCTAACTTTTGGGTTTGGGGGATTTATGTTTTGGGGGGGATTATTTTGTTTTGTTTTCTTGTTTTGAGACAGAGTCTCACTTTGTTACCCTCCATAGGATGCTGTAGCATCCCAACTCACAGCAACCTCAAACTCTCAGGCTCAAGTGATCCTCTTGCCTCAGCCTTCCAAGTAGCTGGGACTACAGGCACCCACCCCAATGTTCGGCTATTTATTTTTAGAGCTGGGGGTCTCACTCTGGCTCCAACTGGTCTCCAACTCCTGAGCTCAAGCAATCTACCTACCTCAGCCTCCCAGAGCACTAGGATTACAGGCGTGAGTCACCACACCTGGCCATTTTTCTAAGTTTTTGAAAATTAAACTCAACAATTTTGGAGGTCTTACTATGATGTCCAAGGAGGTTTATCTACTGGAAGCAATGAAATAGTATTATTCAAGAAAAGGACCTGACAGGCATTTTAATCCTAGACACATAATCTTTTTTCCCAAAAAATGATTCCCAATAAGCATTAGAAATGTATCTTTGTTAATTATTCTTTTCTTCTCCAACTCTATACTCTTGTTTCTGTTTCTGGTTCTTATTTATTTCTGGTTTCATGACACTCTATCCATCTTCAGATGAATGAATTTGCATTGAAAAATACCCAGGACTGAACTTTTCTGGACTACAAGTTTGATAAAATTAATTATTACACTAGCAATTATATTGTCTAACCTTCATCAAATGTTTATTATTCACCAGATGCAAATACAAGCACTTTCTTTACATGTGTGAGTTATTTAATCCTCCCAGTTCAATAAGTAGGTATTATTAGTATTCCATTTTATAGGTGGGAAAATGCAAACACATGTATACTTTTTATTTATTGGTTGGTTTATAAAGCAACTTTCATTTTTTACATTTTTAACTTTGCCTTGATAAGAATTCTTTAAAATTGAAACTGTAACAATTTTTATTCCCATTTTATAGGTGAGAAAAAATAAATTCAGATATTACATAGCTTATTTAAGGTCCCTAATTTTCCACATTCAAATCTATTATTTTTTTTCTTCTATACTACATTCTCTCCATATAAAAGAGCAAAAACTATAACAAAGACATCACAACAAAACCAAAAAAACAAAGAAGTTGAGGACTATATCCAATAGAGAAATTGCCTTATAATAAATCATCAAAAGCCAATTGAATAGAAAAAAAAAAACAAAGGCTAAGTTCTTTTGTAAAAATGTCTGCTACATTTGAAATAAACAAACACAGCATATACATTAAAATAAGGATAATAAACAGCATCTTTTATTTTCCCTTGAACAGAATCAAGATGTTTTCTAAACTATTGTACATTTAAGAGTATTGGCAGTACTTTTTGGTAACCTCTGAAGTGAACCAAGAAAAACCCCCTTTTTAAAAAAATATTTTGACAGGCTACTACTAATGTTCCTAAGGAACTGTGGCCCTAACTTGAGAGATCTCTAAAGGGTTTTCGAATAAAGTAAATCTCTTTGCAAGATTTAAAAATTAATGTTCACCAGACTGCTTGCCAACTCCCCAGGAAGAAGTATCTGAAGGTCCAAAAATCTGCTGAACATAAGATTCAAGTTACATGTCAGTCTGAATGGAGTGCATGTAATAAACCAAGAAAACAGAATCTGAATTACACTAAGAGAATCTGTACATTCACTAAGGAATTCTATTCTACATTGTCATCATAATTGAGATTTAGAGATTCCTGCTAAGGGAAAAGCAAGATAAGATTTCATGGTTATGACACTAAAAGTGCTTCTATTGATGAAAATTGGGTATGAAATTCACTAAAATTGGAGTGACCTCAAATGGTCATGAAATTCTGATTCTAACCAATTCACCTGTTTTCTTAGAGAAAATGGTAAATGGTCATATATTTGAATGGTGATTTTCCCTTGATTTATTCCCTCTCTATCCTTAATACTGCCACTACTCCTGGAATATTTTTTGCTTATGATGTTAAAAGTTACTGTTCTAGTTTCTAACTCAAATTACAACCCCATCCCTCTGCTTTCAGTCATCTAGAAGATAAAAATTAAAAGTAAAATTATTGGTGTCTTAAGCAAGTCATGCATGTTGAACATCATTTTGGGAGTTTTTTGCTAGATAAATGCTAACTTATGCTCTATATAGATTTTCTCGGATCTTTTTCAAGGCAATAACTACTCCTCTGCCCTCCTTAGAAAACACTGTTAGGACTAATCAGACCTCACTTTTATGGTTTAAAGTTGTAATCAATCCAAGGGTGAACACAATGTAGGCAATGGAGAGTGCATGGAGGGAACCAAGGGACCACCACCACCACCAGTATCAGGAATACTGCTTTCAACTGGGACAAAGAGAAGAATGGAGATAGGCTTACACACTTGTTACATATAGTTTTACCTCCCAAACTTTAGAGAATAAAATTTGTGTTCAAAAAAAGTGTTCAAATTCTGTGCTGTGTCTTCCCAGTGCTAAGGTCTTTGCAGTTCTTTATTCTCCTAAGCCTCAACTTTCCCACTTGTCAACTGACTACTTGCTGCACGGCGTTGAATTTCCAGATGAGACAACGCCTGTAGAGGGCTTGGCAATGTGCCTGGCTCATAATAAATATGTAGCAAATGGTAGCTATGGCTATGGTCATTCATGCTGGTTATCATGTATTTATTCATCTGTTTAACAAGGAAAAATTAAGCTTACACTATCCTATTTTCTCAATTCTGAGACCAACATTTTTTCACCTTTCAACATGACTAAACTCTAAGTGACTATTACAGAGTGGCTTTTTTTATTCTACAAAGACATCTATTAATTTAGTGATGTATCCTACAGTGACAATTTCCTAGGTCTATCCACTGTACCAGAAAGTAGGTGATAAAAACAGGTAAGAAATCTCCTGCCCTTTGTGTAGACCCAGATGCCTGGCATGACCACATGGTTTTAGCCTTCAGCTTCAAAATGCTGAGCGACTCCAACCCACTCACATGTTCTATCCCAGTTGTTCCAAAAATTTCACGGCATCATCGACCTCTGAGAACCTAATGAAAGTCATAGGCTTCCTCTGACAAACAAAAGTATGCATACATATTAGTTTTGTATAGAATCTGAAGAGATTTGTATACTCTCCAAAAATAACCCATGGTTTCTCACTAAAGAATATATAAAACTGAGGTAAGAACCCCTGTTTGCCCTCTAAGGAAAAATCCCCATTTACTCTGCAGGCCACTTTTTATGATTCTATAATCCTTTGAGTTTAAGCACAAGTACATCTTTAAGATGAAAAGCAGAGAGCAAAGCTAAGAATCACTGGCTCAGAGAATCCTTGACAACCGTTTATGCTGGGGTTGGTAGCCAAAAGATCCCAAGTTAAAGGGACAGAAAAGAGAGTTTACCTCAACCTTGGAAAACACAGCCTACAACTAGGTGCTTTTTCCCATTCATTTAGCACAAGTCAACCAGCCACAGGGTCAGTGTTTGATTTACTCTCCCACTAGGATGACCCGTCTTTATAGCTCCATGATTGTCCAAATCTAGACTTGTGGTTTGGCTGCCTCTCAAGACTTAAACCATAAATGTCAATGTAAATATACATTTTCTAAAAGGATAATAAAATCAAAACCATCTATTTTCAGGAAACCAATGTGCAAATGTATCATTATAATATAATTTCTTCTACAATTAAAATTCTGGTTAAAGTGTTTGTCAAAAAAAGAAAAATTTAGTGGGATACTGATATAAGCCACAAGGTGCTCTCTGCTTAAACAAAAGCAATACATCAAGCTGCACATGTGAGCACCCAGAAGTCTGCACTGGCTCTATTTAGCTGAAGTTTGGGCATGCTGGAGACTGCCTTAGAAAGAGAATAGAAGACATCCCAAGGTCAGGGTACAGTCATGGAACCAGGATTTTAAAGCACGAAGTGTTCATTTGTGACATGGCAATATTAAGAGTGGAAAGAAGAGCAGAGCCAGAAATCAAACATGGACACCAAAGTCTAATTATTAAATAGAATCAGGAAGAATGAAACGTCTATAAAAGACCAAAAGTGGAAATTGAAGTTGAGTATAGAGTCAAAATTTGGAACAAAGGAGAGAATTTAGTAGTTATGAATATAAATGAAATGGTAGGGAGAGAAAATGAGTGAAAAAGATAGTGAGAGCCTGACTTGAGAGAGAATTGCAGACACCATCTGGCTTTTGTAGCTTGGTTTAATAACTGGACACAATTATCAGGATGAGCTTCGTTTGAGGATCTGCAGATGGGGTCATAAAGATCCTTTTTTCAATATGCACATCTAACTTTTTATAGCATCATACTTTAAAAAGCTATTGGAAAACCTTGTGCTGCTTTGCTTTTGGAATTAATAAATTAATTTGGACTACCTTGACAGAATCCAACCAAACTGAATATTTCAGTTATAATCATGGTATCATGATCCTGCGTGGCCACCAGCCTCAGCAGCTCATATGACCAGGATTTGGTTGTAGAGGGAGCCACATTCTTCCATTTGTGACCCCTTCTTCCATAAATATATAAATACAGTAGCACCTCTGTAAGTTGACCACCCAAGAGACTATAACAAACTGGCCAACATATAGAGGTAGTTAACATAAGGTACTAGGCCTGCTATACTGATATGTACATGTGGTACATGTCCAGTCTGTGAAAATTAACTCAACTTTAGGAAGTGATCAATGTAGGGAGGTAATCAACCATGGAGGTTCTAATGTATATATGTTTTAATTATACTGTATTTTAGAATTACATTATAAAATGTTAATATATTTATGACTGCCTGAAGACATACGCAGTCATGTATCTTCTTCTGATTTAAAAACTAAAAGTAAATCATATGCTGGGGTCCAAGGTACCTCTTGCATAAAAGCAATAAATTGACCCTGGCTGTAAATACCATCTCATTTCTCAATAAAACCCAATTCCTGAGGCTGAGGCTAATAACAGAGACTCTAGATCCAAGGGAAAAGGATTATACTGATAAGAAAAAAGTAGAGTATTAACTATATCTGCCAAAGAATGGAGACAGAGACATCATCTTTGATATAAGAATTCTCACCCTATGTTTTATTTTTTTGTTTTTTTAATTATGTCATATACACATAGCTCATAAATACATTTATGCATATGTGGGGTACAATCTGTTATATCAAACCAATCAACATAGCTTTCACCTCATTTACTTGATTATTGTGTTAAGACATTTAT
>CAUYQV010094063.1:0-14541 GCA_963574575.1 Galagoides demidoff | reverse complement strand
CAATCATGGGGTACAGTGTGCTTTTTTCATATACATTTTGAAATACTCTCATCAAACTGGCCAACATAATCTTCATGTCATTTTCCTAGTTATTGAGTGAATAATGGCCATCGTACCCTCCTTCCTATACTTATGTACTCTCCATCCACAGTTTATAATTATCTCAGTGTTAAGCATTTGCCATCAAACTTACATCCTTAAAATTTAGTGTGTTTGAAGGGAAAGGTTTGAGTTCCTGTTTACGTTGAATATTTGTCACTTTGTGTTTTATTCTAAAGTGGTAGAGTAGTATTGATATCTTTTAAACCTGGAAATAACATGATTAAACGTATGTGTGTAAGTTATGTGGGCTTTCTTCCTTCACCACTGTTACAATTTTGAGAATTTCACATAGAGTTACATTTAGCCCATGATGTTTGTGCCTTTGAGCTACTCTAGAACAACTGATACATCTCTTTCTTAACGCTGTTATTTCCTTTCTCTGTTTTCTTTGCTTCCTCTTCCATCTCTCTTAGGATGTCAGTGACACCCACTGGCATCTGGCCATTGTTTAACCCTACTGACTGTGCCTGTGCTGAAGAGTTATCTAGACTAGACATGTTCCATGCAAAGAGGTGTTTGTTCTGTTCCCTGAAATAATGCAGAGAGACTGGGTATAAGAAAGTCTTAAGTTTGACACTTTGCCTGGCTATTTTGCACCGTTTAATTTAAGAACTTGTATTAGGACACAAGTCATATCTTTCAGGTATTGTTTTGTGATGATGTCATTATGACCACTTTCCCCAGCTTTACTCATACCTCACATAAAATACAGATTCATGTGACTCATTTGCATTCTGTGAGCAAGTCTCAAATTAGGCAAAGCATAGAAGAACAATAAATGTCTATACTTGAACTGCTGAGAATGCTTGCAGAGATATTTCTTTAACAAATGAAAGGATGAAGAGTAAATTGTCTTTATTTGACATGTGTGTCATTATCCTGTTAGTAGCAAGATCATGGCTAGGGTACTTCATTGGTTTCTTCCAGTATGGTACCTGCCCTTCAGCTGTTGTGATTTTTATATTTATATTGCAAATCTAACATTGAAGCTGGTTTCTCTTGGTTAATCAAGCAACTGACCAAATTAGATGATGTTGCAAACTGTAAACGATGGTGTTTTATATTTTACGGTAAAAGAAAAGCAGACTTCTATTTAGTTTAAATCCAATGAGTTAATTTACTTTTTTTTAACTTCACTGATAGGTATGGATGGCAGAACAGAAAATATCATATGACAAGAAGAAACAAGAAGAATTGATGCAACAGTATCTTAAAGAACAAGAATCATATGATAATAGGTAAGAAATTCTGCTTTGCCAGTGTTTTTAGAATAATCAATTTTACGAGAATGATTCCTTACTGAATCATTTATTAAGCCAGTTTGGGGGGATTAAATGCCCCAACAATGAGATTCTGTTCTTTCCCTGTGAACCATCTTCTTCACTTTTATACCTATAGATGGCCATTTTTTCAGCTTTACTCATAACTCACATAAAATATAGATTCATGTGACTCATACACATTCTGTGAGCAAGTGTCAAATTAGACAAAGCTTGGAGGAAAATAAATGTCTTTATTTGAACTGTTGAGAACTCTTATCAAAGCTATTTTTTTAACATGCTCAAATGAAAAGTTGAAGAGGATGTCTTGAAGAAGAAAAGTATAGTGTCTTTATTTGACATGTACGTCATAATTCTGTTAGCAGGTTTCCTCCAGCATGGTTCCTGCCCTTTAGCTGTTGTGATTTTATGTTTGTGTTAAAAAATGTAACACTGAAGCTTGTTTCTTTTGGTTAATCAAGCAGCTGAGTAATGGTGCTTTTATTACATAGACCAGGCGTCCTCAAACTACAGCCCACAGGCCACATGCAGCCCGCCTAGGACATTTATCTGGCCGACCAGATACTAAATGGAACTTAGTTCAGTTGAGTAGCTTTCTCCCTAATTTTATTCAATCTTGTTAACGTTTATTGAATACCTACTTTATGCAAGACAATAAATGGTGTCATAGGGAGCCTGTAATGTAGAATCTGAATGTAGTTTCTCTCAACCTTTAAGACATTTTAACAAGGGATACATATGTGTATAATACACATACTATAAAGAATATGATTTTTGAAGTGCCACAGACACTAATTTTTTCGTATGAGTTGGCTTGTGTAGAATTTCTTTAAAGGGTTCTTTCTTCAGTGGCCTCACTGAAGAATTTTATTCTCTCATTGACTTTGACTCTTAGAAGTGTTAATTGGGTTTGACTTCCTAAAGAAATCCCAGAGGACTCATTTTCTTCAAAACTATTTGATCCCTCGCAATTAAGAAAAAGTGTTGGCACTTTTTAACTTAATCCAGATTTGTGATGGCATATAGATTTTCAAAGCTGTCGCTGTTCCCACAGCATTTCAAAGTTTTAAGAAAATTTTGTAACATTTTCTCCCTTTTCTGTTAGGATTGCTGGGATTGTTCAAATAGTTAAGAAAGTTTCAGACTTAAAACAAATTACTATTACAAAGGAGCAGCACCATTCAGATATTTCCGTCAGTGGAGTATAGTTTTGGAACTTCATCTCTAACAGAAATATTTTATCTTAATTCCCTTAGGTTTTTTTTTGTGAGAATGGGAGACCTTTAGGTTTTTCTTACTACATAAAATTGTTAACTTTATGTCATGTTTCCCTTAGGTTGCTTATGGGAGATGAACGCGTAAAGAATGGCCTTAATTTCATGTATGAGGCCCCCCCAGGAGCTAAGAAAGGTATTGTCTCTTTTCTTAAAAAGCTTTTGGTATGTTTACAACTCAACATTAAAAACTGCTATGACGTATTTTTTGAAAGTTGCTTTTCATCCTTTTAAATTGCTTTTATTCTGTAAAGATAATTGTTCTTTTTTTCTTCTTTCTTTGGTTTGTTGGGATTTTTTTTGGCAAATGAATGGTCTTTGCAATATGAAGACAGTTTTTAAAATACTGTAATAAATACAGTAAAGTAAATACTAACAATATCTTTCTGATCTGGTAATATTTCATGGTGTGTCCTTTGAGGACAAAAAAATCTCAACATGAGCAGAAGTACATTTAGTCTTTTATAATTTGTGTATATGTCTTTAGTCATTGTTACTAAGTATATTTGTAAATAGAAACCATAATATGCACTATCAGTGAACAGTATAAAAGCTTAAAATTAAGAATTAACATGCTTTTTAAGTACTATCTCTTATTCATTATTGTGTTGTATCTTTCATTGTTCTGAATTTTTATCTTGTGAAAGAATAGTCAAACCAATAAATTCTTAAAAATTATAATTACATGCTATGATATCATAGTATAGTATATAGTAGACTTTCATATCGAAGTTTTTAACTTATCCTCCTTTCCCCCCCATATTTTTGATATGCAAACAAGAAAACAAAGAGGTAAAGAACAATTCTTTTTTATGTTTGAATTTACTTTCAGTTGATTGTGACTTAATGGAAAAATTAAAAGAATTTTCAATGAATGTTTTTAGAAAGAAGAAACAGAAGGAGAGACCGAATACAAATTTGAATGGCAGAAAGGAGCCCCAAGAGAAAAGTAAGGACTGCTTTGCCTTTAAGACAAGATATACGTAGTATATCATTAAATTTGTCTGCTATCCCATCTTACGTTGTCTTTTCATTCACTAGAGAAACTAACATAGAAAGATATTTTTAATTTTAATTTAATTTAGTGACCTTTTTTTTAAGACAGGGTCTTGGCTCTGTTGGTGAGGCTATAGTGTAGTGGTGCAGTTATAAGCTCACTGCAGTTTCCAACTCCTGGGCTCAAGTGATCTTGCTGCATCAACTTTCCATGTTTTAGGTTTTACAGGTGCCTGCCGCCATGCCCAGCTAAATCTGTGCATGTATGCATGTAAGAACGCGGTCTTGCTATGTTGCTCAGGCTGGTCTAAAATACCTCAGCCTCCCAAAGTGCTGTGATTATAGATGTGAGCCACCATGCCTGGCCTAATTTAGTGATTTTAATTAGTTATTTTATGCAGTTAATCTGTTTGAACATGGTCTTTTGTTTTCTGTACCTTTTTATTTTTTTAAAATCAAATTATCAGACCAGACACTTAAATGGTGTTTGGAAATACTAAATAGATGGTATAGTTCTGTACACTTATTTAAGTAATATGTTTCATAGTGTTCTTAGAACTATAAAACTGTTTTTCAGAGTAACTGTTGTTCAGTTTATTAAATTATTCTTAGTGTAATGTTTGTGCATTTTCTCTATTTAATAGATATGCCAAAGATGACATGAACATCCGAGACCAGCCCTTCGGTATTCAGGCAAGTGGTGCAAAGTTTAATATTATAATGTGTTATAATAATTTTTATTTAATAAATATATCTTTAGATTGTTGTCTAAAAGGTGTTTGTTGAAAAGGGCCACTGTGGTTTAGGTTTGTTAAATAATATAAGGAAATGGGGAGAAAACAAAATGTAGTAGACTGATAAAAGAAATCAAACCTTTGTAGGGAGGATTATGATGATATTGGTCCCTGCAGTTTTCAAAGAATTTGGAGACTTCACTCAAGGTCAAGAAAAGATTTAAAACTATTGCGTATTTAGAACTAGGACAAACTTATCATTGGAGGGCCAATCCTTATAAAGTTTTATTGGAACACTCCCTTATTTGTTTATTTACATATTGTCTCTGGTGCTTTCCGCTATTGTAACAAAGTTGAGTAGTTGTAACAAAAAACATCTTGCTTGAAAAACCTAAAATATTTACTACCAGGACATTTATAGAAAATGTTTGCCAACCCCTGATTTAGAAATTTGAAGCTTTAAATATATTAAAATTAGAGAATTCATCTGAGCTCAGTGGCCATTGCTTGTAATTCCAGCCAGCACTTTAGAGGCCAAGGTGGGTGCATTGCTTGAGACTAGGCGTTCAAGACACAGCAAGACCCCATCTCTACAAAAAAAATTAAAAATTAGCCAGCTATTTTTGGTGGTACATGTCTATAGTCCTAACTACTAGAGAGGCTGAGATAAGAAGATTGCTTGAGCCTAGGAGTTCAAGACTGCGGTAAGCCATGATCACACCATTGCCTGGGTGACACAGTGAGACTCTGTCTCTCAAAAAATAAAGTAGGCTCGGCGCCTGTGGCTCAAGCGACTAAGGCACCAGCCACATACACCTGAGCTGGCGGGTTCAAATCCAGCCCAGGCCCGCCAAACAACGATGGCTGCAACCAAAAAAACAGCTAGGTGTTGTGGCGGGTGCCTGTAGTCCCAGCTACTTGGGAGGCAGAGGCAGGAAAATCACTTGAGTCCAGAAGTTGGAGTTTGCTATGAGCTGTGATGCCACGGCACTCTGCCCAGGGTGATAGCTTGAGGCTCTGTCTCAGAAAATAAATAAATAAATAAAGTAAAATAATGAAAATTTAAGATTAAGCCATGACTTAATTCTAACCATTTCTTTTTGGTGAATATATAGTACCACCAAGTAGGAGACAAACGAAATAGAATTCAGCTTAGCTTTTAGACAGAATTTATTGTGAGAGACTTTAGTATTTATGTTAAATTATCAAACATAGTTATGGGGTCTCTTTCCCTGGAGATCTTTTTTTTTTGAGACAGAATCTCACTATGTTGCCCTCGGTAGAATGCCATGGCATCACAGCTCGTAGCAACCTCAAACTCTGAGGCTTAAGTGATTCTTTTGCCTCAGCCTCCCAAATAGCTGGGACTATAGGTACCTGCCACAATGATGGGCTATTTTTTTTTTTTTTTTTTTGCCAGTGTTGTTTAGCAGGATCAGGCCAGGTTCAAACCCACCAGGCTGGTGCATATAGCCAGTGCCCTAACCACTGAGCTACAGGCACCAAGCCCCCTGAAGATCTTTTATGGAGTCTCTATCAAGGAATAGAATGTTAAATATTGATTAGATTCTTAGTAGTTTAGTAACCAAATAATGTTCACTATTTCTCAGGTTCGAAATGTGAGGTGTATTAAATGTCACAAATGGGGTCATGTCAACACAGATCGAGAATGTCCTTTATTTGGTCTTTCTGGAATCAATGCAAGTTCGGTTCCCACTGACGGCTCAGGTAGGCGATAGACATAGACATTTATTTGTTTTGAGTGTATATAAAGGACAAACAAGAAATTTGGGGGTTTTTTTCCTTCGACTAAGGCACATTCTAAAATAGGATGATTAATGGGGAACTCTGATCATATGTGTTGAATTTGAAAAGCTGTGTAATAGGATAAAATTTAATTTTTCTAGCCAAAGGTCCTATTAACTAAGTTTTAAAAGTAAGACACATTAAACATAGTTTATCAAGTTAGTAGCCTAAAAATGAAAGGAAAAACTGATTATTTCTCATATTCATATCCTCCTGAATTGTAAAAATAGAAAAGACTGAAAATCTTTGTAATCATCTCTTTTTAGTACAAAGGTAAAAACAAAGCTGAATATTTTAAAACTGGTTTTTGCTTGAAAATAATTTACTTTTTGCATATTACTTAAGAAAAATTTGGTTTAATTTGGTTTGGTTTAGTTCTTTTTATTAAGAAAATATATTAAGGGTGGCCCCTGTGGCTCAAAGGAGTAGGGCGCCAGCCCCATATGCCAGAGGTGGCGGGTTCAAACCCAGTCTTGGCCAAAAACTGCAAAAAAGAAAAAATATATATATTTATATACACACACATATATATATTAAAACTGAGAAGTTTTACCTTAAATTTATCAGTGAGTTGTTAGTATATTATGAGATAGCCACACTAACACAACTCTAACTTGTAATACATTATAATAGAAATAACCTGCTCAACCCTATAATGCTGAGTAACTCTACTTTTCTGAACTTCAACTCCTTGTTTTAAAATAAGGATAGTAGTATAACTCAGATATTTTTAGTTTTTTTATTTGTTTGTTTGATACAGGGTCTCACTTTGTTGCCCAGGTAATAACACGACCAGACCTTACTATAACCTCAAACCTCTAGGTTCAGGTGATCTTCCTGCCTCAGCCTCCCAAGTAGCTGGGATTACAGATCTGAACCAGCTCCAATGTTCAGCATTTTTTAAAGCAACTGCAGACCTTTTTAAAGAAATCTTACATGAAACCCCATGGTATAGAGCATGTATAAAAGCAGAGCTTCTTTACTGAAGCAAACACTCTGGGCATGAAGTCCCATCCTCTCAGTCTCCTAAGGCCTCTGATGCACCTTGTTACACTCCTTGGGGCTTTCACTGCTACCTCAGTCTCAGCCCAGAGTTCACCTTTGGCCGACATATAATCATTAGCTTGTAGTCTATAGCCAGGAAGCCTGCTTTTTTCCAACAAGCTAAATTTAGGTTGCGGTATTCAAAATGCCAGTTCTCATACGTGTATTAAGAGTTTAGGAATTTGATCAATTTTTTAAGAAACAGGCTCACTTTGTTGCCCTTGGTAGAGTGCCATGGTGTCACAGCTCACAGCAACCTCCAGCTCTTGGGCGTAGGTGATTCTTTTGCCTCAGCCTCCCAAGTAGCTGGGACTGCATGTGCCTGCCAAACACCTGACTGGTTTTTCTATTTTTAGCAGAAACGGGGTCTTGCTCTTGCTCAGGCTGATCTTGAACTCCTGAGCTTAGGCAATCCATCCTCCTCAGCCTCTCAGAGTGCCTGTCTGTAGTCGTTTAGGTATCTTGGTGATAGCAACTAGGTGAGGCTAATGTGCTGATTTGAGTATGCTGTTGTGATTCTCATGATACTCAAAACCAGTGAACTTTTTTATTTATTCTCCAATTAATAGCTGTGTATTCTTCATATGTCATCCTGCTTGCTCACCAGTGACCTTTGCTAACTGAGGAAACTATACGAAATTTCCTTTTGAAGAAATAGTATTTTGAAAAAAGATTTTGAAATGCTTGGATTTTTTGCCACATATCACATATAGACTTAGTTTTACCTTGCAGAGAAATAGTTATTTTGATTCGACATGATATCACACAGAAATACTGCATTCTGTCTGTTCTTGGAGAGATAAAATGTTGTCTAACACCTGCTCATGCAATGTCCAACACACTTTTAGAATGATAATAGCAAATCACACAAAATACTTCATGGTTCAGCTTTAGCATGTTAGGAAACTGGAGATGCTATATTGTGTCTGCATGAATATAATACTTATAACTTGTTACAAAGTGTCACTTAAAATAGTTTTCTTTTTCTCTCTTTTTTTCTTTTTTTTCTTTTTTTGAGACAGAGTCTCACTATGTTACCCTCAGTAGAGTGCTGTGACATCACAGCTCACAACAACTTTAAACTCTTGGGCCCAAGCAATTCTCTTGTTTCAGCCTCCCAAGTAGCTGGGACTACAGGCACCTGCCACACACCCAGCTATTTTTTTTGTTGCGGTTTTCATTGTTGTTTAGCTGGCCAGGGCTGGATTCGATCCCGCCAGCCCTGGTGTATGTGGCTGGCGCCCTACCCACTGAGCTATAGGAGCTGCTCTAAAATAGTTTTCACACAGATTTTGCTGATGTAAGATACAATGAAAAAAAAAAAAGAGAGCATCTGGATCTGTTATTACTTTTTTTATCTGTACAATAAACCCTTCTTGTTTTCCTGGAAGATGCACTATTTATAAATAGACTCACTACATTTACCAAATTCAGTTCAACTTCATGACATTTATCTTGAAAATTGTTGAAGAAATGTATCTATTTCTTGAGTTTGGTTCTAAAGAGTGCCCAAAGTGAGTAACTTTTTTTTTGAGACAGAGTCTTACTATGTCACCCTCAGTAGAGTGCTGTGGTGTGAGACAGCTCACAGCAACCTTAAACTTGTGGGCTTAACTGATTCTCTTGCCTCAGCCTCCTGAGTAACTGGACTACAGGTGCCCGCCACAATGCCCAGCTATTTTTTTTGTTACAGTTGTCCTTGTTTAGCAGGCCCAGGCTGAGTTCGAACCCACCAGCCTTAGTGCATGTGGCTGGCGCCATAACTGCTGTGCTACAGGTGCTGAGCCATGAATAACTCTTTTAGCAAAGAAAATCTTGGGTTATGACTAGAATGAAGTATGAAACCTGTGCTGAGTCAGTAGCATCTGCTGAGTCATCCAAAGCAACTGAATAATACATATTTTCCTTTGGAAGTATTGCATGAAGTTGTTCCATTAGTTGAAGGCTAATTCATGCTGCTGAACAGAGGCGGTTGTTTGTACTTTAAAATGTTATCAGGGTCTGAGCATCCTACAACTTCAACAATGCATTCTTTCAGAATTTCTACATCACTGAACGTCTTGTCTTTTTTCCTGAGTATATAAGATACTTTATAAGTTGTTTTGGTGGTGTTATTTCCAGGTCTTATTGCTACTTGAAAGAATTGTCTTTGCATTTGCTTTTCATCTCTTTGGTGTCTGAAATACAACCTTTTTGTGCCTCTCCCTTTAATTTAAAATAGGGTCTCTGTAAGTTGACCCCACAAGGGACAGTGACAAACTGGTCATCATAAGGAACTAGGCCTACTATACATGACGTGTACGTGTGGTGCATGTCTGGTCTGTGAAAATTAGGTCAGCTTACGGAGGTTATCAATACAGGGAGGTTCCACAGTATTGTCCTTGTGAGTATTATAATGCTGATGAGCATTGAATTTCTTAATGTTGATATTGCAGTATCACAAAGCAAGCAAATCATCTTATCTTTGGCAGAAATAGCGTGTTACTGAAATTTCTAATCCTTATTAAAAAATATGTTTTCTGTCCTCTGGGTCTTCTTTAATATGATGGGCTGTTAACCAGACAGAATTAAAAAATACTGTCTCCTGGCTCAGTGCCTGTGGCTCAGGCAACTAAGGCACCCGCCACATATACCTGAGCTGGTGGGTTGGAATCCAGCCTGGGCCTGCCAAACAACAATGAAGGCTGCAACCAAAAAATAGCTGGGCTTTGTGGCAGGCGCCTGCAGTCCCAGCTACTTGGGAGGCTGAGGCAAGAGAATCTCTTAAGCCCAGGTGTTGAAGGTTGCTGCAAGCTGTGATGTCACAGTACTCTATCCAGGGCGACAGCTTGAGGCTCTGTCTCAAAAAAAAAAAAAAAATACTGTCTCCAGGCGCAGTGGCTCACACCTATAATCGTAGCACTCTGGGAAACTGAGGCAGGTAGATTACTTGAGCTCAGGAGTTCAAGACCAGGCTGGGCAAGAGCAAGACACCGTCTCTTTAAAAAAAAAAAACACCGCTAGGGCTTAAGCGATTCTCTTGCCCCAGCCTCCCAAGTAGTTGGGACTACAAGCGCCTTACAAAATGCCGAGCTTTTTTTTTTTGTTGCAATTGTCATTGTTGTTTAGTAGGCCAGGTGGGCTCGAACCCACAAGCCTCTATGTGGCTAGTGCCCTGCTCACTGAGCTACAGGCACCAAGCCATAGGATGTAGTTACTTTTTAAATGTATAAGATGTTAGAAGCTCTACCTTTCATAGAGTAAGGATGGCTTACTGAATTAATAGCTCTATTTGAAAATTAATTCTTGGCTCGGCGCCTGTGGCTCAATCGGCTAAGGCGCCAGCCACGTACACCTAAGGTGGTGGGTTCGAATCCCCAGCCCCGGCCCTCCAAACAACAATGATGGCTGCAACCAAAAAATGGCCGGGCGTTGTGGCGGGCGTCTGTGGTCCCAGCTACTTGGGAGGCGGAGGCAGGAGACTCGCTTGAGCCCAGGAGTTGGAGGAGGTTGCTATGAGCTATGATGCCATGGCACTCTACCCAGGGGGGTAGCTTGAGGCTCCATCTCAAAAAAAAAAAAAAAAAAAAGAAAATTAATTCTTAGAACTGAAGTTGTTTATTTTTTGAAATACCCAGTAATTGTGTTTGGCAGCTGTGTATTTGATATCTTACATATGAGAAAATGAGTAAATCTTATTTTTACACATGAGTAGATCTTATTTTTGAACTTTATGTTCCAAGCTCATACTCATAGAAAATATCAGCGCTACCCCTAGTTTATAATCTAATCAGAAACCCCAAACTGACATATTAATGGAGAATAATTCCCAGTTTAAAGTTTAGTCAGGGAAACAGTGGGCTTGGTGCCTGTAGCTCAAGTAGCTAGAGCACCAGTCACATACACTGGAGGTGGTAGGTTTGAGCCCAGCTGAGCCTACCAAACAGCAGTGACAACTACAGCCAAAAAATAGCTGAGCAATAGCTGAGCGTTGTGGCGGGCTTCTGTAGTCCCAGCTACTTGGGAGGCTGAGGCAGGAGAATCGCTTAAGCCCAAAGAGTTTTTTGGGTTTTTTTTTGTAGAGACAGTGTCTCACTTAATTGCACTGATAGAGTGCCATGGCATCACACAGCTCACAGCAACCTCCAACTCCTGGGCTTAGGTGATTCTCTTGCCTCAGCCTCCCGAGTAGCTGGGACTACAGGTACCTGCCACAATGCCCAGCTATTTTTTGGTTGCAGTTTGGCTGGGGCTGAGTTTGAACCTGCCACCCTCAGTAAATGGGGCTGGCGCCCTACCCACTGAGCCACAGGCACCAGCCCAAGGCCAAAGAGTTTGAGGTCACTATGAGTTGTGATGCCACAGCACTCTACTGAAGGCAACATAGTGAGACTGTGTCTCAAAAAAAAGACAAACCAAGTAATAGAGAATAACCAATTGTTAAATTATGTAGTTAATAAAGGATATGGGACTAAAAATGGCATTTGAAAAATTAAAATTTAGACAAGTAGAAAGAAAGGTTGACCAAAAGAGAAAGATTAGAAGAAAAACACACACATGGATTTAACTCGGATACCTTTAAATGAGTAGAATCACATTTGAAGGGCTCTTAAAACATTGGGCAAAAATAATTTGGCCATTGATGAAGCAACCAGTGTTTCCAAAACTTATAAAGGATCACATGTGGACTTTGCTTAAATACTGGTTCCCGGGCCCTTATCCCAAAGGGGCTATTGAATAAGAATCTGGAGAGGAGCCCTCAGGTGATGCTCATGATCTAAAAGTTTGGGAAGACTGTTGTTAGCAGAATTGATGCTATAGAATACTGTGTGCATGAATACTTGTATTGCTTTTTGCTAGGAGAATGATAAGAAAAGGAAAGATGGTTAATGTGTTGAAGGAGCTTTTTTTTTTTTTTTTTAAAGTAAATACCCCACTGGGAGACAAAAGAGCTTTTTTCCTTTTTTAAGAGAAAATTAGGAGGGAGACATTTTCTAAATCATTTCTAATTTTTCACTATTGAAAACAGACTGAATATCCAGAACTAGGGAAGTGGCAGAATAAACTCGTGATAAGTAAACTAAAAAATACCTATTGAATCTACACTATAATATAAAACTACATGCACATAAATGGGACTGGAAGGAAACATGGAGAAATAAAAATAGTTAATATGGTAATTTGGTGAAATTATAGGTAATTTTCTTATTTTAATATTAAAATGTGTGATTAATTAAAATTGGAAAAGAAGCTTAAAATTCAACCTTTTCAAACATTGAATGTCAATGATATTCTTCAGGAGGCTAATGTTTTTCTGTATACTCCCTTATTAAATTTATTTTCAGAATAATTGGAACAGCTAAAGAAAGCAAAGAGTTACTGGTATGTTGTAAACACTGTATTCTTGATGAGAAATAACTAGCTGACTGAATTAATTCTTTGCCTCAGTCATTATAGAGTAAGGTGTGGGGAAATTTCCTTGTCCAGTTTTTCCTTTCAAACTGACAGGGTCTGAAAACAACTGGTAAATATATGGGATATTTTACTTTCTTAAATCATTTGTCTGATTATCTGTGAATATCTGAAGGCACCGAACTCTATGGTAAAATTATGACAAATATAAATTAAGGACTTTCACTATCTATGATAGCATACATGATAATGAAAGTTTCTGATCTATGAGACACCATCAAGGTTGAGAAAACATCAGCTTAAGCTATGTATAAGAACAATTGAAGATTTGGGAGAACAGTACCTTTTATATTAATTTATTTGTTTGTTTTAATCGTTTTGCTTATGACAGAGTCATAAATATGCCATAAAGAAATAACCATGGACACACCTCTTGGGGGGGGAACACATAAGAGGGACTTTGCCTGACAAATGCAATTTGTGTAACCTGGATCTTTGTACCCTCAATGACTCCCCAACAATAAAAAGAAAGAAAGAATCATGAATCACGGACATGTACAAAGATTTACTCATAAAGGTAATAGCGTAATAGTAAGAGAGAGGCCAGGCAAGGTGGTTCATACCTGTAATCCTAGCATACGAGGAGGATGAGGCAAATGGATTGCTTGAGGTCAGGAGTTTAAGACCAGCCTGAGCAAGAACAAGACTTCGTCACTACTCAAATTAGAAAAATTAGCCAAGCATGATGGCAGGCACCTTTAGTTCCAACTACTCAAGAGGCTGAGACAAGAGAATTGCTTGAGCCTGGAATTTGAAGTTTCTGTGAGCAAGTTTGAGGTCATGACACTCCAGCCCAGGTCACAGAGGGAGATTCTGTCTCAAAATAAATAAATAAATAATAAAAAATAAGAGAGGAAAGCACCTAAATATCTGTAGCAATAAAAGGATATTAAGCAAATTATTATAGTTTGGTTTTTTTTTTTTGAAACAGAGTCTTAATCACCCTCGGTAGAGTGCTGTGGCATCAGAGCTCACAGCAATCTCCAACTCCTGATTCTTATGCCTCAGCCTCCTGAGTAGCTAGCTGGGACTACAGGCGCCCACCACAAAGTCTGGCTATTTTTTGTTACAGTTTGGCCGGGGCTATGTTCAAACCCACCACCCTTGTATATGGGGCCGGCGCCCTACCCACTGAGCCACAGGCACCGCCCTATAGAATATTTTTATAGTGGAATACTGTACTATGTAAAATGATACTAAAATTTCTTCTTTTTTTTTCACTCTGTCACCCTGGGATTGAGTGCTGTCGTGTCATCAAAGCGCACAACAACCTCATACTCTTAGGCTCTAGCTATGCTTATGCCTTAGATTCCTGAGTAGCTGGGACTACTAGCACCCACCACAATGCCCGGCTACTTTCTCTATTTTTTTAGTAGAGATAGGGTCTTGCTCTTGCCCAGGCTGGTCTCAAACTCCTAATCTCAGGTGATCCACCTGCCTTGGCCTTCCAGAGAGCTAGGATTATACATGTGAGCCACCACACCTTGACAATGTAAAGATTTCTTAATAATGTAGATGTTGTTTACAACTTCTCATCAAATTATAAAATGGGGCAGTGCCTGTGGCTCAAGGAGTAGTGTGTCAGACCCATATACTGGAGGTGGCAGGTTCAAACACAGCCCCAGCCAAAAAAAAGAAAGAAAAAAAATTATAGGGCAGGCTCGGCACCTGTGGTTCAAATGACTAAGGCGCCAGCCACATACACCTAAGGTGGTGGGTTCAAATCCAGCCCGGGCCCGCCAAACAATGACGGCTGCAACCAAAAAATAGCCAGGCGTTGTGGCAGGCACCTGTGGTCCCAGCTACTTGGGAAACTGAGGCAGGAGACTCACTTGAGCCCAGGAGTTGGAGGTT
>CAUYQV010094061.1:0-25747 GCA_963574575.1 Galagoides demidoff | reverse complement strand
TGGCATCACAGCTCATAGCAACCTCCAACTCCTGGGCTCAAGCGAGTCTCCTGCCTCCGCCTCCCAAGTAGCTGGGACCACAGGCGCCCGCCATAACGCCCGGCCATTTTTTGGTTGCAGCCATCATTGTTGTTTGGCAGGCCCAGGTTGGGGATTCGAACCTGCTACCTTAGGTGTACGTGGCTGGCGCCTTAGCTGATTGAGCCACAGGCGCCGAGCCCGCTGGTAGTTTCTTTACGCCTGCTTGTCGGCCTGAAGGGGCTCAGGCGGGGCTTTGGTGCTTGTGGGGAAAAGTCAATGCTGAGCAAGAAAGCAGTCTGTGTGGTATATGAGGGTGCCAAACTCTCTTGCCAAATCCCAGTCCTGCCGATGACTGCTTCTGTGACCTTCAGTGAGTTATTGAACTTGCCTTAGCTCTGTGAGATGGAGCTATTGATAGCTCTCACCTCACAGGGTTGTTACAGTTATTAAATAAGTAGAGCTGGGGCCAGTGGCTTACACCTATAATCTCAGCACTTTGGGGAGGCCAAGGTGGGAGGATCCCTTAAGGCCACGAGTAGGGAGACCACATTGGCCAATACAGTGAGCACAGTCTCTACAAAAAACAGAAAAATTAGCCAGGCATGGTGGTATACCCCATGGCTAGTCCTAGGTACTCAGGAGGCTGAGACAGGAGGATCACTTGAGTATAGGAATTTAAAGTTGCAATGAGGGCGGCACCTGTGGCTCAGTGAGTAGGCCACTGGCCCCATATACCAAGGGTGGCGGGTTCAAACCCGTTCCTGGCCAAACTGCAACAAAAAAATAGCTGGGTGTTGTGGCGGACACCTGTAGTCCCAGCTACTCAGGAAGCTGAGGCAAGAGAATTGCCTAAGCCTAATAGCTGGAGGTTGCTGTGAGCTGTGACACCACAGCACTCTACCGAGGGTGATAAAGTAAAATTCTGTCTCTAAAAAAAATAATAATAATAAAGTTGCAATGAGCTATGATGACTTCATTACACTCCAGCCTAGGCAACTGAGTGAGACCCTATCTCAAAAAAAAAAGAGAGAGAGAGAGAGACAGAGAGAGAGATAACTATACTGTAAGCATTAGCTCCGTGCCTTGTACAGAGTGAGCACTCAATGAATGTTAGCATTTCCATTGCTATATTTATCTGTCCTCTGTGCCAACACTATGCTAGATCCCAGACATAAGTCCTATGACAGAATCATGAATAAGAAAGAATTAGTAAGGCAGCGCCTGTGCCTCAGAGGAGTAGGGCGCTAGCCCCATATACCGCAGGTGGTAGGTTCAAACCTGGCCCCAGCCAAAACTGCAAAAAAAAAAGAAAAGAAAAAGCATTAGTAGGCAGCGCCCGTACCTCAGTGGGTAGGGTGCCGGCCACATACACTGAGGCTGGGGGGTTTGAACCTGGCCCAGGCCAGCTAAAAACAACAATGACAACTGCAACAACAACAAAAAATAGCCAGAAAAATAACATAAAATAAAATATAATAAAAATAGCCGGGCATTGTGGTGGGTGCTTATAGTCCCAACTCCCTAAGAGTTTGAGGTTACTGTGAGCTGTGATGCCACAGCACTCTACCAAAGGTGACAAAGTGAGACTCTGTCTCAAAAAAAAAGGAAAAGAAAAGAAAAGAAAGCATTATTAAACTCAAAAATAATAGGCTGGGAGCAGTGGCTCACATCTGTTTTCCTAGCAATCTGGGAGGCCAAGATGGGTGGATTGCTTGAGTTCAGGAGTTCAGAGACCAGCTTGAGCAAGAGTGAGACCCTGCCTCTACTAAAAATAGGAAAACTAGCCAAGTGTCATGGCAGGGACCTGTAGTCCTGGCTACTTGGGAGGCTGAGGCAAGTGGATCACTTGAGCCCAGGAGTTTGAGGTAGCAGTAAGCTAAGATGCCATGGCACTCTACCTAGGGCGAAAGAGTAAGATTGTCTCAAAAAAGAAACAAGAAGTAATAATTCTTCTTTGTTATACACTGTATGATAGGTTTATATACCCTTTAATTTCATGCTTGTAACAATTCTAGGAGACAGGTATTATGATGCCACTTTATGGTTGTGGATAATGGGACTGACGGATTAATAACTCACGCTAGGATTTCAGGGTTACCAAGTAGCAGAACAAGTGTCACCCCCAAGCCTGTTTGACTTCCAAACCCATTAGCTTAGAAGTTCCTTTGAATTCCTATCCCCCTTACCTGGCTTTAGTTTTCTCTAAAACACTTATCGCCAAAAGCAAATGCACTCTACCTTTCTTGTTTGTTGATTGTGTGTGTTCAGCCATGAGTAAGGGCACTGCTGCGGCAGGAACACCGTCTACTTTGTCCAGGGCTAACACCTAGAACAACGCCTGACTCACAGTAGGAATTCCATACGTACTTGCTTCATGAAGGAATAAATGTTGGGTGATGGTGCCTCTGAGGGCAGAGAGAGTTAGTGCTTTTTGGTTCCCCAGTTAAAGTGTTTGTTCATGCACAGAGGCATTCATTCATTCATTCATTCACACACTCATTTACCAAAAAAGCCTCATACGTGTCAAGCATAGTGTGTATTGTCAGCAATGTCCCTGTATCGTGGGTAGACTACCAGCCATCCAACTGGCCTACATGTTGGGTTCTGCTGGTTGATAGTGTGTACTAGCAATTTACTTGATTATTGTTTACATTTTACTTTATTTTTTGAGACAGAGTCTTGTTATGTCACCCTCAGTAGAGTGCTGTGATGTCACAGCTCACAGCAACCTCAAATTCTTGGGTTCTCTTGCCTCAGCCTCCCAAATAGCTGGGACTACTGGTGCCCGCCACAACACCTGGCTATTTTTTGTTGCAGCTGTCTGTTGTTTAGCTGACCTGGGTTGGGTTTGAACCCATGGGGCTTGGTGTATGTGGCCAGCACTGTAACCACTGTGTTACAGCTGCCGAGCCAATTTAATATTAATTATTGATAGTGACAAAGATTTTGATGGCTCATGATATTTTTTACTGATAGGATTTATAGTACCTCATTAGAGAAAATTACCAATTCAACATACATTGAGTACTTTCTGTATGCAGAAGTCTCTCTGACCAGGCTTCACCTTTGAGGAGTCATAGACATCAGCAGATCTCTCTATGGCGTCTTGTTTTAGCAGCCTGGATACTCTTGCTTCAGATATTTTCCCAGAAATCCTTTCCCTGATTTCCCAAGCCTGGCTCAGTGGTCCTTCTACGGGCTCTGCTGCAAACAGCATGTCTGAATCGCCTGCTGGATGTAAGCACTTTGGATTCAGGGACTGTCTCTTAACTCACTGCCTCTCATGCCTCTCAAGGTGCCCACCACAGAGACAGCCTGCAATAAATAATGGTGGAATGAAATGAATGTGGGAATCATTCCTTGCTGCCTCACAAGTTGCAAAACATTTCTAACCCATGTCTGTGAAATAAATTGAATTAGGCTGGGAGCAGTGGCTCATGTCTGTGATCCTAGTACTCTGGGAGGCTGAGGTGGGTGGCTTGCCTGAGCTCAGGAGTTCAAGACCCCGTCTCTGGAAAAAAAAAAAAGAAAGAAAAATAGCCAGGTGCTGTGGTGGGCTCCTGTAGGCCCAGCTATTTGAGAGGCTGAGGCAAGAGGATCTCTTGAGCCCAGGAGTTTGAGGTTGCTGTGAGCTATGATGCCACAGCACTCTACCGAGGGCAACAAAGTGAAACTCTGTTGGAAGGAAGAGAGGGAGGGAGGGAATTGGATTAACAAGACATTAAAAAGAACGAACTCTAGCTCTTTTTTTTTGGGAGCCAGAATCTCACTTTGTCAGTAGAGTACTGTGGTGTCATAGCTCACAGCAACCTCAAACACTTGGACTCAAACAATCCTCCTGAGTAGCTGGGATTATAGGCACCCGCCACAACACCCAGAAATTTTTAGAGACAGGATCTTGCTCTTTCTCAGGCTGGTCTCGAACTCCTGAGCTCAGGCAATCCACCTGCCTTGTCGTCCTAGAGTGCTGGGATTATAGGTGTGAGCCAGCACGCACAGTCTCAAACTCTAGCTCTTTAATGGTGTGACCATCAGCTGTATGAAAAGCAAGGGGAAGCTTTCTGCAGGAAGTTGGGAGTTGGCTCTGCCAACAGCAGCCAGGCCGAGGACCTCTCCAGGAAGGAGCGTCAGAGTGGTGACCAGACACATCTCACTCCATTCCCACTCACTGTTTTTCAGAACTATTTTCCAAGCCAAAGCTGGAATTTTCCTCTGCTCGTCTGGACCAAGGTGAGATCTTGGACCTGTCATGCTCCATCCCAGGAGCGCCTCCAGCCAATTTCACCCTCAAGAAGGAGGACACGATTGTGTCACAGGTTCAAAACTTCACCAAGGTAGCCTCAAAGTGGGACAGCGGAAAGTACACCTGCTTTGCAGCCATCGACAAAGTAGTCAAGAAAAGCGACATGGTCCAGATCGTGGTGTGTGGTGAGTATGTCCTCAGTGATTCGGAGGGCGTCCCAGGCTGGAATGGGAGGGAGGGAATTTATAACCAGTGGCCACCCTGTTCAGTCTGAAGGCAGATCAAACATAGGCAGAGGAAGGAGAGAAGGGTGACATTGAGAGGCCGAATAGAAGCAAGTGAGCATTCCTTATGAGGCTGGTCTTAAACCTATGGCACGAGAGAGAGGCCATATGAGGAAAATGCTGGCTAAAACCAAGTTCATAGCTTTATTGTGACTGCATGCAATCGATGTGGCCTCTGAATGGGCAAGATTCTAGCCACGGAGCAGGTGCCCACCCAAAAGATCAGAGAGGAAACATTGCTTAGTTAGCATGAAACTTCAGGAAGATCTAAATCAGCTGGGCGCCCATAGCTCAGTGGTTAGGGCACCGGCCACATGCTCCGGGGCTAGTGGGTTCAAACCTGGCCTGGGCCTGCTAAAAAATAATAATAATAAAACAATAGCCAGCCTTTGTAGTGGGCACCTGTAGTCCCAGTTACTAGGGAGGCTGAGGCAAGAGAATTACTTGAGCCCAAGAGTTTGAGGTTGCTGTGAGCTGTGACACCACAGCACTCTACCAAGGGTGACATAGTGAAACTCTGTCTCAAAAACAAAAAAAAAGAAGAAGATTGAAGTTCCAGGTTTTATTCATATCCTGGCTAAGACATCTGGTTGCAGAATGTAGATATTTGATCACCAAGAGCTGAACTTCTTGGGGCCTGATTCGGCATCTCTAACAAGAAATGCTGCTGGCCCATGGACCACACTTTGAGTAGCAAAGTTCTTGACAAGTGACAGATCTCCAGGCAAGCTGTCATTGTCACTATTATTATCTGGTCATAGTCCTTCAGTTTAACCTGTGGCCGTGATTTATCCAGCTAAGATTTTAGTCTCAAATGAACCAAGATTTTTTAGCCTGTTGTCTATTCTCTTAGCCACTCACCTAACTCAAAAGGAAAGAATGAACATAAGAAACAAACGTTGGGCTGGGCCCGGTGGCTCACACCTGTAATCCCAGCACTTGGGAAGCCTGAGGTGGATGGATTGCCTGAGCTCATAGGTTTAAGACCAGCCTGAGCCAAAGCAAGACCCTGTCTCTAAAAATAGCTGGGTGTTGTGGTGAGCACCTACAGTCCCAGCTACTTGGGAGGCTGAGGCAAGAGGAGCACTTGAACCCAAGAGTTTGAGGTTGCTGTGAGCTAAGAGGCCATGGCACTCTACCAAGGGTGACCAAGTGGGACTCTGTCTCAAAAAAAAAAAATGTTGTTGGCTGGACACAGTGGCTCATGCCTATAATCCTAATATTCTGGGAGACTGAGGTGGGAAGATCTCTTGGGCTCAAGGGTTTGAGACCAGACTGAACAAAAGTAAGACGCTATCTCTACTAAAAATAGAAAAATATTCTGGGTGTTGTGGTGGGCACCTGTAGTCCCAGATATTTGGGAGACTAAGGGAGGAGGATCACTTGAACTTTAGAGTTTTGGGGGGTTTTTTTGAGACAGAGTCTCAATCTGTCCCTCTGGGTAGATTGCTATAGTGTCATAGCTCACAGCAACCTAAGACTCTTGGGCTCAAGTAATCTCTTGACTCACCCTTCTAAGTAGCTGGGATTACAGGTAAATTTGAGGTTGCTCTGAGCTAGGCTGATGCCCCAGCACTCTAGCCTGGGCAACAGAGTGAGATTGTCTCAAAAAAAGAAAAAAGAGAGGCTTGGCATCCATAGCACAGTGGTTACAGTGCCAGCCACATACACCAAGCCTGGCGGGTCTAAACAGTGATGACAACTGCAACAAAAAAATAGCTGGGCATTGTGGCGGGTGCCTGTAGTCCCAGATGACATAGTGTCACCTCCTTAAATTGACCTAATTTTCATAGAGTGGACAGACACCATGTGTTCTAGGATACATGCAGTCACAATAAAGCTATGAACTTGGTTTTAGCCCGCATTTTCCTTGTATTTAAAAAAAAAAAAAGAGAGAGAGCGACAAATGTTATATTTGTAACATTTGTAGTTCTTAGGAAGAGGTCATTTCACTTTGTAAGGTTTATAAATAAACTAATCTTCTAAATAATGACAAGAATTTTTTCTCTTGAGGAATGCAATTTACTACAAGGAGAAGCTGAGGCACTAGAGCCTCTGTAAGTGACCACCCAAGAGACTGTAACGAACTGGTCAACATAGAGAGGTGTCAATATAAGGAACCATGTCTTAGAACACCTGGTGTGTGTCCACTCCATGAAAATTAGGTCAATTTAAGGAGGTGGTCAATGTTGGGAGGTAATCAGCTATGAAGGCTTTATAGTATGTTCTGTTTGCATACTATTACGCTTTTCTTTTTATTTATTTATTTTTATTCTTTGAGACAGAGTCTCACTATGTCACCCTCAGTAAAGTGCCATAGTGTCACAGCTCACAGCAACCTCAAACTCTTGGGCTTAAGCAATGCTCTTGCCTCAGCTTCCCAAGTAGCTGGGACTACAGGAATCCACCACAACACCTGGGTATTTGGGTTTTTTCTGTCTTTCTTTTTTTTTCTTTTTTAAGAGATAGAGATTTAATCTGTTGTCCTCATTAGAGTGTCATGGCATCACAGCTCATAGCAACCTCCAGCTCTTGGGCTTAGGTGATTCTCTTGCCTCAACCTCCCAAGTAGCTGGGACTATAGGCACCTGCCATAACACCCAGCTATTTTTTGTTGCAGTTTGGCCAGTTCTGGGTTCAAACCCGCCACCCTCTGTATATGGGGCTGAAGCCCTACCCACTGAGCCACAGGCACCGCCCCTGGGTATTTTTTTTATTGCAGTTGTTTAGCTGGCCCAGGCCAGGTTTGAACCTGCCACCCTGGGTGTATGTGGCTGGCTCCATAACCACTGTTATGGGTGTAGAGCCATTTGTGTCTTTTTTTTTTTTTAGAGACAGAATCTCACTTTATTGCCCTCAGTAGAGTGCCATGGCAGCACAGCTCACAGCAACCTCCAGCTCTTGGGCTTAGGTGCCTCTCTTGCCTCAGCCTCCTGAGTAGCTGGGACTATAAGCACCTGCCACAACACCTGGCTATTTTGTTGTTGTTGCAAGTTTTTCTGGAGCCGGGTTTGAACCCTCCACCCTTAGTGTGTGAGTCTGGCGCCCTACTCACTGCCACAGGCACTGCCTGTTATTCTTTATCTTGCTTATTGCATTTCTCTTTCCTTCTCCCTTCTCAACACACACTCACACACTCATGCACACACACCTTTATAGGAGTCTCATGAAGGTCAATACACAGGCAGGAATTTGAAATTACGTTAGTGATAGAGAAAGCAAAACCTAGACTTTGGAGGAGGAAACCTCTTGGGCTAGGGGATGCTCTTCTCCCACTTCCAATGCCATTTAGATGGTTTCTCTCTCTTTGTGTCCTTCTAGAAATGCTCTCCAAGCCAAGGATCTCTCACAATATGGGGTCTGAAGTCATAAAAGGTCAGACCATAGAAGTTAGCTGCCAATCGATAAATGGAACTTCACCTATTTCTTATCAGCTTTTAAAAGCAAATAGAGTTTTGGGTAGCCGTATGGAGTCCTCAAATAATCCTGCAGTATTCAGAGATAACCCCACCGAGGACGTGGAATACCAGTGTGTCACGGATAATTGCCATTCCCAGGCCAAAATGTTCAGCAATGTTCTGAGAGTCAAGGTGATAGGTAAGTTGTGGTGCTATGAGCAGAAATCATATCAGTGTGGGGCTTTAGTTAACATTTTTGAAGGTTTAGGGGTTGGCCAGGGATCGTGGGGACAGTAATGGACGTGGGTGGTACTTGAGCCAAGTTCATAAGCTAGACATGCATCAAAGTACATCTGGGGCCAGTAAATATTTGGGGGCTATTGATGTGACTTATGTAATCTTGTTTCAAGTAAAGTGCTAACATATGAGTGTGTAAGAGTCCTGACTCAGGAAGCTCTAAAGTCATGTATTGGCTCCCTTAGTCGGTCCTCCTTTTCAGATAAACTCAGGGCCATCTCTCGGTTCTAAGAACCATAGACCAGGGCTCTTCTCTTCTGTTGACCCTGGCAGGGCACCTCTGTCATGGTGGGACGCACAGCAGTGATAGCTACAGGTGTGGCCTCATGGGATTGCTAATATTCAAGAATCTGGGAATCTCATACTCAAGAAAAACATGCCACTGTCCTAAGGGCGGATATTTTTCCTTAAGCCTCTATCTCGTGCCTCTCGGCAGGGGTTAGCTATCTCATCTCTTGGATATGAAGGAGCTGGGAAGATTCCTCTTCTTCCTCCTCTTCTCTCTCCTTGTTTAAGAATTTCTTATTTAGAGACTCTGTTTCAAAAAAAATTGCTTATGCTGTGTGGACATGGATTGGACAGAGAGACTCCTGCTTCTACTCATCTATAGTCTAATAGTAGCCATGCTTTTCCAATTACCATTAACATAAATGAAGCACCCAATGCCAGGGACACACAAAAAAGAAAAGACATATTCTTAGTTTTCAAGGATATGTTAAGAAACATGAGAGCTCCTGATTAACTAATAGAGAAATACCTGAGTAACAGTACAAATAAGCACAGAAAAAAATGTTAGAGGCAACATTTATTTGTCATGGGAAGCATATCCTTTTGATGATAGGGCATGGGGGATAGTATCTATTGTGAGTGAGAAAGCTTTGAAGAAGTGCTGGGCTTCAGAATGGTGGGCCTAGATGGCCCTGCCTGCCATCTCTAGCAGACACAGGAGCCAATGGCTCCATGGATCACTTTGAAAGACTGTGGGTAAAGCAGATGGCTGGGAGAAAGGTTGGGCATGGAGAACCACTGGATATATGCCAGTGAAGTCACTGAGCCCAGAGGTGAAGGGCAACACGTGCCATTCCTGGGGGTTGGGGATCATCCTGCATACAATGAAGAGCCACAGAGAGAAGGAAGGAAGGATGGAAATAGAATGGGTTCTTAGGAAGATCTACCTGGCAGCTGGATGGAGAAGGATTGAGAACTCAGACCTCAGGATACTTAAGAGGCTAATGTAGAAACTCATGGGAAGCTGTTGGTTAAATTGGGTCAATGTTAGTGGCTAACATTTACTGACCTCTGATCATGTGTCCAACTCTGTGCAAAGTATTCTAGTAAATTATTCCAATTAATATTTACAATAGTAGGCTGGGCATGGTGGCTCATGTCTGGAATCCTAGCACTCTGGGAGGCTGAGGCTGGTGGATTGCTTGAACTCAGGAGTTTGAGAGCAGCCTGAGCAAAAGCAAGACCCTGTTTCTACTAAAAATAGAAAAACTAGCTAGGTGCTGTGGTGGGCACCTGTAGGGGGCATGCGGCCATGATTTGAAGACAGGCAGTCTGGCTCTGAGCCACCACCCCCTTGTGAGTCACACTGAGCAAGGCTGTCAGGTTGGGCCACCCTGTGGGAGTCTGCCCTTGTACTGGGCCACTGCTGAGCCTGGTGCTGGCTTCTGACTGGTGGCTTCATGGACCTGCTGACTCCGTGGTCTTACCACCCCTTGTGCTCACAGGAGAGCAACTCAGCAATCAGAATTCCCCTCTGGTGGCCAGTCCACTCTCTTACCAGCAAGGAAGTCTACTTGGGAGGACATTTTAGGATCAGAATTTTGGAGTGTAGAGCTGGAGCATTCCGATATAGGAGGTAGCTGAGTTCTGTTTGGACCTGTGGAAAGTGAGCCTGGCTGGGCTTCCAGATAGAAATGCCCAGGTAACAAGGGAAACTTGGAGGGAATGAATCTAGACAGAGCTATATATTTTTGGTATTAATGTTCAGGAATAGAGGAATATAATTAATGTTCAGAAATAGAAGCTATGAGTATAGGTGAATGTAGATGGAAAACTGAGAACTGAATTTGCAGAAAGCTCATGTTTTGGGGGCAAAAGAAAGAATAATTAGTGAAAAGGAAGGGGGGCAGGTAAGGAAGGAAGAGAATCAGGGTGTGAGGTGGCATGAAAACCTAGACAGAGCTGAGCTCAGCAGGAAGGGCTGGTGATGGTGGAACTATTGGGGAGGGGGCAAGTTTGGCAGACAGGATGTAGAATGACCTCTGTTGAATTTCTTTTCTTTTTTTTTTTAGAGACAAAGTCTCACTTTATTGCCTTTGGTATAGTGCTATGGTGTCACAGCTCACAGCAACCTCCAGCTCTTGGGCTTAGGTGATTCTCTTGCCTCAGCCTCCCAAGTAGCTGGGACTACAAGCGCCTGCCGCAACCCCTGGCTATTTTTTGTTGCAGTTTGGCTGGGGCCAGGTTTGAACCCACCACCCTCAGTATATGGGGCTGGCATCCTACCCACTGAGCCACTGGCACCACCCAACCCCTGATGAATTTCATCATCAGGGCACTCAAGGATGATGGTCAGGGTATTGAGCAACCTTTTGAGTTTCTTTGAAACCAGAGATAAAAGTGTGGTATTAGAAGCAGAGGATGGCAGTCAGATTTCAGAGGTAACAGGAAAGTGGGGAATGAAGATGTGAAAATGTAAAGGAAAAGGAAGAAAAACAAGACGACAGCTAGAGAAGGCAATGGGTCAAGGTTATTTGTAAGATCTGGAAGTCCATGCATCTTTCTAAGCACAGGGAGAAAAATTTCTCTCCCCCGCCCACAAGACCCCAACAAAAGTTGATATTATAGTCAGGCTGAGTGTCCAGTGATCCTAGAGGTGACTGAAGGGGGGTGTCCCTATTGTCTTGTGTTTCCTGAACAAGTGAGGACAAGCATCATCTATTGCTTGGCCTCCCTTTGGACTAATCAGGGGAGGAACTGTGAAAAAGGTGGGATGGGAGGAGTGACTTCAAGGAAGTACACAATCCACATCAGAGTCAGAGTCCAGGAGGCCTCTGGCCATAAGCAGCAGTGGCTGTTCCATATTTAGGTGAAGCAGTGCTAATCCTCTTCCTGCTTTTCAGCCCCAGTGAGTGAGGTCAAGCTTTCCATCCTGTTGGATGAGGCAGTGGAATCTGGGAAGGAAATCGTGCTCCGATGTTCCGTGAATGAAGGATCTGGTCCGATCACCTACAAGTTTTACAGAGAAAAGGAGGGTGAACCCTTCTACAAAGTGACTGCAAATGATAGCCAGGCATTTTGGCGCAAGCCACAGGCTAGCAAGGAGCAGGAGGGACAGTATTACTGCACAGCCTTCAACAGAGCCAACAGAAATGTGCCTTCAAGCAACATACTGCCGGTCAAAGGTGAGTCAGGGTCTTAGCACCGTGGCACAGTGTGGGCTCTAAGGGGCAAGGCCTCTTACTTCTCTTCTAAGAGGGGGGAGTTTAGCTCATATGACTGAGGATTAAGACATCAATGTCCTCCAGGCTCTTGGTTGCAAGTGACAGAAACCACTCACATTTAGAAAGAGGAATTGATGGGCTGGGTGTGGTGGCTCATGCCTGTAATCCCTGAATCACCTGAGCTCACAAGTTAGAAACTAGAGCAAGAGCATGACCCCCATCTCTAAAAAATAATTGGGTGTTGTGGTGGGCACTTGTAGTCCCAGCTACTTGGGAGGCTGAAGCAAGAGGATCACTTGAGCCCAAGAGAATGAGGTTACTGTGAGCTATGATGTCACAGCACTCTACCGAGGGTGACCAAGTGAGACTGTATCTCAAAAAAAAGTAAATAAGTAAAGAGGAATTGATTATTATAATGAAGTGTTTTACTCAAATTCACATAAGTAAAAAGAGGAATCGAGGAACTGTAATAGCCAAGCCCCCAGCCCTTGACCCCTCCCAAAGACCAGTGGGGAACAAGCCCCCTACCCTTGAAAAGGAAACCTCTCCTAAGCCTTTTAGTTCCTGCCCTCTCCTGTAGAGAAACAGCCTGAATTAAGGAAGTATGCAGAGAAGGGTTGAGGAAAGGAGAAGTTGATTCCAAATAAACCCCTGGGTGAAAAGGTCCCAAGTGGTTTTCAGAAACTTACCCAATTTGTAGTCCTGAACTGTGAGCTAATATACTCTAAGTAAACATGTACCTCCACCCTAAATTGTGTAACCCCCCTATATCATACCCCATTTTATGATCATAAAATAATGTACTTGTGATGTATATGTACCTACACCCAGAATTGTGTAAACCTTTATAATGTACCCTTACTTTGTGACCCCTGAGCTATATTGAACTGTGCTAACCGCAATGATTTAGCTTCTGTATTGCGCTAGCTTGCTGACCTTACGTAACTATGCAAAATAACAGGATAAAAAGGCTTCTCACCCGCCACTTGAGGCTGCTTGTTGGCCCACCACAACAGCCCCCTGCAGGTGCACCTGCAGATGTATCAAATTATCAATAAATTTCTATTAAGTAATTATACCTGAAGTGGGGTCCATCCTTCTCTCGCATCTGCTGTCCCATTTCATTGGAGGCCCCAGCGAGATTCGCGGACCCCCGCCTGGGCCCACCACCGACAGCTCTAGGGGGAGGCCTCGGAGAATTCTCTCCACCCCTGGGGCCCTCGGGCACGGAATTTAAAGGCCTAGGTTCCCCAGATTTTTCCAATTTGGTGAGTCTGTCTGTCTGTTCCTGTTTTTGTACTGTTGGAGTTTGGGGAAATTATGGTATTTTGTTTGTCTGTCCTATCTGTTTGTATCTCTAGATCAGTACATATAAACTCTCATTTTAAACAAAATAAATAGTATAAAAAAGCTTCTTACCTGCCACTCGAGACTACTTGTTGGCCCACCACAACAACCCCCCTGCAGGTATACCTGCAAGTGTATCAAATTATCAATAAATTTCTATTAATTATACCTAAAGTGGGGTCCATCCTTCTCTCGCATCTGCCGTCCCATTTCAGAGCTTATTATAAGGAACTGAAAGAAGTTCACATGGTTCGAATTCCAAATTCTTTTTTTTTTTTTCAGAGATGTATGGGGGTCTCACTCTTGTTTAGGAGGGTCTCAAACTCCTGAGCTCAAGCAAGCCACCCCACTTGGGCTCTCAAAATACTAGAATCACAGGCATGAGCCACCACACCTGACTCCCAATTCCAAATTCTTGGCAGAGAGGCACTAATTAACTTAACTTGGGTCAAACTTCCATCCCTGAACCACCTGTGGCCAAGGGGCCTGGGTCCTGCAGAGTGGGCGTGGTTAGGGCAGCCTGCCTGTGTGGGTAGAGGGAGTTTCCAAAACAAATCTACTCTAGCGAACTGAAGCTGGTCTGGTCCCTCCTTGAAAAGCACAGCTGACATCTGTTTCAAGCAGAAACAACCATTTCTATACCACCTGTGGGTGGAGTGCCATAGAGGTAGATGGGTAAAATGCCAGATACAGGTATCGGAAAAATCAGTCTTACTTGTTGCATCAGCCTGATATTATTTCTTGCTGACAAAGGAAGAATCTACATATTTAAAAAAAATTTTTTTTTCCTTTCTAGTCTTTCTTGCCCCGTGGAAGAAAGGACTTATTGCAATCATTGTCATCGGAGTGATAATTGCCACCTTGGTAGTTGTGGCCAAATGCTATTTTCTGAGGAAAGCCAAGGGTAAGCGTAGTTCTATCCTTCTGTTCTGACAGGTTGTGTGGTGTACTAGCTTCCCAGTGGGAGCTGAGGAGATGTAAATAATTTCTCTCCTTGGGGTATCACCTTGCTAAGCAAAGATTTTTTGGCTTTGGTGGGCATGGAGCTTGTGTTGCTTCTGTATTCAGCTAGGCAAAAATAAAAGTAATGAGTTTTCTAGGGGGACAAGTCAGAAAAGAAGGATTTTGGAGAAAGTTGCATCTTCATGAGGTCGGAAAGAGCCATTTCTATGGGGTGAGCTACACCTGGTCCTATAATTAGCAGAGCAGGGTGTGAGCGTCATGGAAACACACGTACACACACACAGGGAATGCCTCCTGTTTAGCCTGCCAGTTGTGCGGTGCCTTCCATCTACCCTGTGCTTGGGTTAGCCAGGCATAGATGGAAAGCTAGGACTGCACTGACACTCAGGGCTCAGCGTCAGCTCTCCCAGACTCAAGGAAAAGGGCACGGTACAAGTAAGTGCTGCAAAAATCTGAGGGATAAGAGGGGTTCTTTTGGAACCTCTGGTGCTGCTACCTAGGACAGAGGGGGAAGGTGGGATGAAAAGGGGTCCTGCGTTTTTTCCTCAAGCAGGAAAGCTGCCACCCCCCAGGAAAGACAGGCTCTAGAACAAACCCTGGCATTGGTCTCAGGCCAGCTTGGCGTTAAAAGCACAGGGACTGATTTAGCCTTTACTTTTTGGATTTATGTGGAATCAAAGCGATAACTGCCTCCTTATCTGGCTAATCTGGTTCCTATATTGTTATCTCCTTTTCCATCACATTCCGTAACAAAAGCCCCTTCTGGCTAAAATAGTCGAGGTGTCGTATAAGACCAAGAGAACATCTCTTTCTTTCTTTGCCTTTTTTTAAAAGGATGAACATATTTGGCTTTCTTTTCTTTTTATGGGTATTCAGTCTTCAGGAAAGTCAAATGTAGTCGAAATGAGTGTTTCTATCTGGTGTGGATGTTGAATACCTTATACTAACTTTGGTTTCTCTTCTACTTTTTTAAAGCCAAGCAGAGACCAGTGGAGATGTCCAGGTGAGTGTAATTATAAGAGGGTGTGGCCACTTTGGGGGGCAGGTGGACATGTCTGGAGGGATGTTCTAGTCATTAGGAAGTCTTTAGCAGTTCTTGGCTCAGAAGTTTCTTTAGCTCCAAAAAATGTGAGCCTTCCTTGTGTGTGTGTGTGTGTGTGTGTGTGTTTGTATTTCAGTGGAAGGTTGCCCACTGTCCTTTTGTGGGAGAGAATAGTGTTTATTCTGATACCAGGTCCTTCCTATACAATTACTTGTGAACTCCTGTTCCTTATGAAATTATAATGGTAGTAGATAATATTTTTAAAATTACTCTGCAAAATAGAGTTGGCCTTTTTTTTTTTTTTGAGACAAAATCTCAAGCTGTCTCCCTGAGTAGAGTGCTGTGGTGTCACTGCTCACAGCAATCTCAAACTCTTGGACTTAAGAGATATCTTGCCTCAGCCTCCCAAGTAGCTGGGACTACAGGTGCCTACCACAACACCTGGCTATTTTTTGGATATAGTTGTCATTGTTGTTTGGCAGGCCTGGGCTGGATTCAAACCACCAGCCTTGGTGTATGTGGCTGACGCCTTAGCCACTTGAGCTACAGGCACCAAGCCAAGAGGTGTCCTTTTAAAAATTGGTTTTACTAACGTTACTGTTTTTGAAATCCCAAATCCAAAAATATGGAAATGATTGCTGTGTTCTAGAGAGGAATAGTAACATAGGATAAGGAATTCAGGAGAGTGAATTGAGAGTGACCTAATAAAGGATTCCTTTGGTCCTGTCCTGATACTTTTTTTTTTTTTTTTGAGACAGAGTCTCATTATGTTGCCTCGGTAGAGTGCTGTAGCGTCACAGCTCACAGCAACCTCAAACTCTTGGGCTCAAATAATTCTCTTGCCTCAGCCTCCCAAGTAGCTGAGACTACAGGCACCCACCACAATCCCAGCTGTTTTTTTGTTGTAGTGTTATTGTTTAGCAGACCCTAGCTGGGTTCTAACCCACTTGCCCCAGTGCATGTGGCCAGCGCCCTAACTACTGAGCTACGGGTACTGAGCCGTGATACTTATTTTAATAGCAAAAAGTTTTGTTAAGCTATCTCAGAGCTGAAAAATATTATTGATACATATTAGTTTTTCAAAAGACAGAGTAAAGTTTTCCACATTTTTGAAAAGTCCTCCTGGTTTTCTCATGATGTTCCATTGATGACTTTGTTGGATTGGGGCTGGAGCGAAAAAACTCTTTGCATATATAGTATATACATACACATATTCCCCCCTCTTTTTAAATTTCACTTTAAGGCCAGCAGCACCACTTCTGAACTCTAACAACGAGAAGATGTCAGATCCCAATGTAGAAGCCAACAGTCATTATGGTAAATTCATAATCTCTATCCGTTGTGATGTTTCCCAACTTGCCGCACACTTCCTTAGCCCGCTCAGAAGCAGAATCCGTGAGTGGTATGGTTAGGGTTTCCAGGGAAACCCTGTCTTTAAGAGGGACACTTCATCTCATCAGTCATTGGATGGTGAGCTACTAAATCATGAACTTGAAAGGGCGGTGCCTGTGGCTCAAGGAGTAGGGTGCTGGCCCCATATACTGGAGGTGGCGGGTTCAAACCTGGCCCTGGCCAAAAACTGAAAAAAAAAAAAAAAGAACATTTTATTCTAATTCCTCTACTTTCTGAATTTCCTATAGAATGAAAGATGGAGAATAACGATAATGCCTCACAAACCTGCAAAGACTGGAATGCTGCTCCAGTAAGGCAGAGAACAGACATCAAATTAAAGCCTTGGTCAAACATCCTCTTAGAAGGGCTTATTATAGGCACAAGATCGTTGTATTTCAAATTTGCCACAAAGGGAGGCCAATTTAAAGATGTAAATCTTAGTAGAGGCATTAAAAAAAAAGTTACAAGAAAGAATACCTGGTTGTGGGGTCAGCTCAGGAGAGCAGGTAGCCAGTCCTCAGAGTTCTTTAATCTCATTACATCTGTAAGAAAATTGCTCAAGTATTTTAACTGGATGCTACTTACTTCCCAGAGGAAGCTATAATTATTTCACACAAACAGTTCTGTCCCAGGTTGGCAAAGTGGCTCATACCTGTAATCCTAGAGCTCTGGGAGGCTGAGGTGGATGGATCACCTGAGTTTAGGACTTCAAGACCAGCCTGAGAAAGAGTGAGACCCAGTCTCTTAAAAAAAATAGAACTAGTGGGGTGTTGCACACAACACCTATAGTCCCAGTTATTCAGGAGGCTGAGACAAGGGGCTATCTTGAGCCTAAGAGTCTGAGGTTGCTGTGAGCTATGACACCATGGTACTCTACTCAGGGCAACTTTGTCACCCTCTGTAGAGTGCTATGGCATCATAGCTCAGAGCAGCCTCAAATTCTTGGGCTGAAGAGATCCTCCTGCCTCAGTTTCCCAAGTATCTGGGACTATAGACCCCTGCCACAATCCCTGGCTATTTTTTTGTTGCAGTTTGACTGTAGCTGGGTTCGAACCCTCCACCCTCAGTATATGGGGCCAGCGCCCTATTCCTTAAGCCACAGGCACCGCCCCTAGTTTTCCTATTTTTAGTAGAGACCGGATCTTTCTCTTGTTCAGGCTAGTCTCAAACTCCTGAGCTGAAACAATCTTACCCACCTCCACCTTCCAGAGCAGGGGGATTACAGGCATAAGCCACTGTACCCAGCTGGGGTCTTGCTCTTGCTCAGGCTGGTCTTGAACTAAGTGATCCTCCTGCCTCAGACTCTCAGAGTGTGGGGATCATAGGCGCAAGCCCCTGCTTCCATCCTGAATTTTTTTAAAGTTATAAAAAACTAAAATTTCCACTGTTACTCGTCCTAATTGTTATTTTTCAACTAGGTTACAATGATGATGTTGGAAACCATGCAATGAAACCAATGAATGATAATAAAGGTAATTATCTAATTGTTTTTATTAGACACATTTGCATATAAAAAGACCTATAGGAAAAGAAAACTACCTTTCAGGATAATTTCCCACCTCTCTTGATGACTGTGTAACTAGCTGATGTGTGCACTTAGCCTCTCTGCTATCTCGGCTCCTTAATGGGAAAGTAGCCTGAATCCAGGCAGGGAAGAACTGGGTTATACCTAAAAAGCTACTTCCTGCCTCAGAGTGGGCTGCTGAGTAAGGTAGCAGGACCTCTTTTCTCTTGGGTATTGAGGCGGGAATTCTAAAAGACAATTAACAATAGATCTCTTGCTTCCATCTAAACCTCAGGGGGACTGGCCTCCATCTCTCTTTTTTTTTTTTTTCCGGAATTCCTTTCCTCTTTGGGCTGCTAACCTATGGGCGCTTAAATTCCTGAGGAAGTGAGAGGCTTCTGTCTTTTTTTTTTTTTTTTTGAGACAGAGTCTCACTTTGTCACCCTCGGTAAAGGGCCACAGCATCCCAGCTCACAGCAACCTCCAACTCTTTAGGCTTAGGCAATTCTCTTACCTCAGCCTCCCGAGTAGCTGGGACTACAGGCGCCCACCGTAACGCCCAGCTATTTTTTGTTGCAGTTGTCACTGTGTTTCAGCTGGCTGGGGCCAGGTTCGAACCTGCCACCCTCAGTATATGGGGCTGGTGCCCTACCCACTGAGCCACAGGTGCCGCCCCTGAAAAGTCTTCTTGACTGCAGAATCATCCTTGTAATAGCTGATGTTCTATCTGATTCTTTGGGGCTTTAAAAACAAAACAAGGTTATTCTGAGCTGAAGACACAATAACTCATTTTCTAGATTTCTCCAGTAGCCCTCTGAGCAGTTTTATTAACTTAGATGCCTTGCACAAGCATTTTCAAGCCAGTGAACCCCATTCTCCATTTCCTGGATTATTTTCATCCTGGAGGCAGCTTTTCATGCCTGTGGCAGCACAGAAGACTGCCAGCATTTTGAGGGACACTGAACTGTATTAACTGCTGTGACTACCACTGGGCTGTAGAAATGGAGACCTATGTGGGACTGTCCCTCCACATCCAGGTGACAGGAGAGTCAGGGAATAGACCAGAGGCCCTGAGGCCCTGTCTCTGCCTCCTAAACCAATGCAAGGTTCCTGCTGCCTTCTCCAGCTGGAGTGGGGTAACACCTGTGTCTAACCACCCCCTTGAAATATGGGATACATTAACAGTGTGGTCTGAGCACACACACACACACACACACACCCCACCACCGAAAGAGATTCTTTCTAAATGCAAGATGTTGTGTTTCCTTTGAGCAGAGCCTCTGAACTTGGACGTGGAGTACACAGAAGTAGAAGTATCCTCTGCTGAGCCTCACAGAGGTAAATGCTGCTCATTTGAGTGAGTCCCCATGCTTTGCCCTCGGATTGGGTGCTGTGCTCAATGAGGAGTCTAGGCAGCTTCAGTTGCTCCTAAGGGAAGTGGTCGGCAGGAATACTGTGCCTGGCCCGGGCTCTCAGCTGTAAAACTATGATAATGATTAATTATGATGCTGCTAATAATAATAGATAACATTTACTGAGCACCTACTAAACCCTAGGCAATTACTAAGTGCTAAGCAATTCATTTCTGCGTAAGAGACTTTGAGGGCAGCCTCACTCCTGAGCATTTAGGCTTTCTTCCGGGGGTTTCCCCTTGCCCACATCCGTGTGTTCCTAATATTGCTTGTGCAGACTGAATGTGTGTAATCAAATGCGTGTTTGAAGGCATCGAGGGCTTTGCTATTTACTGGGACACTTGGGTAAAGGCTTTTTTGAAAGCAGGAAATCCCTGCCAGTGTGAACGGTGGTACTGGTTTTACATCTCAGGTTTTGTTCTTGTGTGTATGGGGGTCTCTCCACAGTAGGCCTCCCTGGAACTCCCTGCCTCTCGTTCTGTGCTGGGAAGCCTGATGCCTAGTGGGCTGGTCCACAGCAAAGGCTAGAACATCAATCTCAGTTTCTTTTGGCACCCGAGAAAAGGACACGTGTATCCTAACCCTCCTCCAGAGCTCACCAGGGGCTCCTGCACACTCAAAGGAAATTGTCATTTGGAACCTCCCTGCCTTGGTGGGAAGCTCCTCAGAACAGAGCCATAGCCAAATGGGGAATCACTGCTTGCTCTGTGATTTGGGAGGAACTTTGGATTCCTTCTCCTTTTTTGTTGCATGTGGTCTTGTCTGCCATATGTGTTTGCATAGAACTTTCCCGATAGGCTGTTCTGCTCGGCTCTGAGGCTGTGTGCTGTACCCTGGGACACCATTCCTATAGCAGCCATCGGGATGGCCCCTGGGACTGTGGACTGCCTCATCTGCCAAGCTGTCCAGGGTGCCCTGCTCCCAAGTCTAGCTGAGACCTGAGAGGGCTGGGAAGCGTGGCAGGCCTCACCTTCTCCTCTTCTATTTCACTGCAAAGTGATTCACTTGTTGAAGTAGCAAATAATGATGAAGGCCCATGAGGGAACAGTGACTGTGCAGGCAGCAAAGGACACTCAGTCCTTCCCTCATGGAGGGACAGCCTGAAAGGGAGCCAGGAAGACACAGAAGCAAAGCACAGACAGTGCCAGCTTATAGCAGGTACTGAGGAGGAGGAGACGGGGTGCAATGAGAAGGTGGAAAGGGTGAAGCCTTTTTCAGAAGGCCTCTTGGAAGGGCAGCATTTAAGCTGGGCGTGAAGGGGGCAAAAAGGCAGTCCTATCAAGAGGGAGAGGTAGGCAGCCCCAGGACATGGGAAGGGCAGCAGGAGGCAGCTCAGAGCTCAGTGCATTTACAATTTAAAAGGAGGCCCTTGCGTCTGCTCAGTGGGCAAGACACAAAGGAGCAAGTGGCACTGGGCAGATGCCTCCAGAGATTTCTTTGCATTCTATTCCAAATGGGTTAGAGAGCCTTTGGAAAGTGAGGCAGGGAACTGACAGCTTCCAGCTCCCATCTTTTAAAAAGATCCTCATACCTGGCAAGCTAAATGGATTGAAACGGAGGCAAGAATGGAGGCAGAAAGAGAATCACCATTATGCAAGAAGGGATGAGGCCCAGAGTGCCAGCAACAGCAACATGTGGATTCTAGCTATTTTCTGGGGACAGATAACAGTGCCAGATGAAGAATTTGAGGGCCAGGATGGGGCAGACACGTTTCTTGGCTGAGCAATAGCACAGATGGTTGAGATGTCTGGGACTGGGAGGAACAAGCTCGTGGTGAGGGCTGGTTGTTTGGGGTTCACTGTGAGATGCCCGTGTGATAGCAGTGTTCAGAAGCAAGTCTGGATGGGCTGTGGTGGATGGGACCGTGGTGATCTTCCACCACATATCCCTGGGCTAGCCTGACCCTGGTGTGTAACACCCTCTCCATCACCCAGCACGGGACAGCTCACTTTCTCTTGAGGGGATGTCAGCTTTGGAGGGAAAAAGGAACAAAAGGTCAAGGCTGCCCAGAGGTTTTGGATGTGAGTGGGAAACCCCGCTGCCTTCTCCATTCTTAACCCTGCACACTCCACTATATGCTCCAGTGTTCCTGTCCTGGGCTCTGGCATTGGGCTCTGGTGCTGGTCACCACAGACGGCCAGGCCTGGCCTTGCTCAGCTGCCATGCTGTGTGTTGGACCTATGAGGGCTGCACAGGAGCATCTGACTTTCCTTTTCTTACTCAGAGGGAAGGAGGGGTTTAAGGGAGAAGGAGATCTTGAGAGCCCTAGGAAGGGGAGAAACAAGGGCCTGTGCTTTCCTTGCCTGGTTGTGTGGCTGCAGGGTTGCCATCACCTAACTGGTTACTTTTTTTTTTTTTTTTTTGAGACAGAATCTCACTTTGTGACCCTTGTGTAGAGTGCAGTGATGTCATAGCTCACAGCAACCTCAAACTCTTGGGCTCAAGTGATCATCTTGCCCCTGCTGGTTTTTCTTTTCTTCTTTTTTTTAAGAGATGGGATCTCACTCTTATTCACACTGGTCTCTAACTCCTGAGCTCAGGCAGTCCACCCACCTCGGCCTCCCAGACTGCTGGGATTATAGGCGTGAGCTACCATGCCTAGCCCCCTAACTGGTTACCTTTTCCTGATTTGCACAAGGCTGTGTGGGCTGCAGTGGGTCCTGGATAGACCCAGAATGAGGTCACTTGGGTGGCAATGGAGACCTTCTAAAGGAAGCCTCCTCTTTGGCAGCTAAGGGGCAGCTGTGGGGGGGGGGGAGTCAAGCTCTAGCCTCTGATATTTGCCCCTCACCTTCCTATGTTACTAGGTGAGGAAAGGGCTTTGTGAGTTCAAGGCCAGGGACAGGTCAACTTGACCTGGTCTTGGCCAACCCCTCTCTTGTTCTCAAGACCTTTCCTCATCCACCTGAGGAGGGGAGTGGGGGCCATGTCCAGCTCCAACCCTGGCTGGTAGCTGCCCACATCGTCGTTGGGGTGGAGAGGGGTGGGAAGGAACTTGTTAAATCCTAGGTTGTGGTGTGTTTGCTCTAAGGCTAATTGCTGGGAAAACCCCATGACGTCGAAGTCTTCTCTTCCTCTGTTAACACAGAAAAACAGAAGCCAAAATAAAGCCCCATCCGGAAACATCCCTGACAGCAGAGACAAACAGCCTGGTGGCCTGGTTTAGTCATTAACAGGCAGCTGCTGCCACAGAGCACAAGAAGGGGGGCATAGTGAGGAGCTGACCCTTCTCCCCCACTGAGGGGGCCCCAGCTCCAGCAAGAAGTAGAAGCCATCCCTGCTGGCTGGGCCGATGTGGTTCTCAGATGTAAGGGAAGCGAGCAGAGCCACACGGGCCCAGAGGGGTTGGGGCATCCCCAAGGTGACCAGAGAGGTCTCCTAGCTCCCCGTTACATGCCAGAGATGGTGGGACTCAGATGTCCTGGCTCCCAGGTGTGGCCACTGAACTCCCCCCTCCATTTAGTCCCCGCCTTGCTCAGCTCCCATGTGGGGCTGGGTCAGGGGATGACTGGAAGTGACCCCCAGGAGCCTGGTGCTTGGTGTCCTAGAGTATCTATCCTGGCATCAGTGCTACCTGTGCCCCTGTCTGCCGACAGCCTGGAGCTCCCAAACGCTGGGCCCAGGGCCTGTCACCTATCCTCTTGCATGGTGCAGGGCACACTGAAGGTGTCTAGATTTATGCTGGACAAGTGACTTGTCCAGGCCTGCCATCAACAGAGGGTGCCTTAGGAATGTGGAGGACCCCCCCACCCCCGTGCAGGCTTCCTACTGTGCCCCGAAATCTAGCACCAGAGAGACTGGGGAGTTGTGTGGGTATCTCTGCCAAAGCCATGGGGTCCCCTGGAATCTCAGCTACTCTATTGAGTTCTAACCCCTATCTGGTAGCTGAGAGGGACCACTACAATGCCTTCTCCAAGGCTCCCGTCACCACAGATGCCCCAAGGTCAGTTGTGGGGATCTGAACCAACCCCAGGCTCTCTCCTCACACATGGGTCCTGACACAGGAAACTCCACAGTGACTCCACTGTCACTTCAAACCTTGATAGGTGCCCCCAGGTAGCTGTGTAAGCCTGGGAATGGGACATGCTCAAGACCTCAGCTGCTATTCTGGGGTAGTTTAGGGTCTGCCAGGGGAGTTAGTCAAGGGGCTGAGTAAAGTGAGTATGTCATAGGCAAATGTCTCCAGAGGGCTGTGGGAGCACAGGGGCCCGTGTACCTGCCCAGGGCACAGAAAGGATTGAGTGTGTGGGTGTGCACACATGAAGAGACTCGTCCAGGGTCTTGGAGGAATGGTGCAAAGAGAAAGGGCAGCCTGGAGCTCCCAAAAGCAGGGCCCAGGGCCTGTCAGAGGAGTGTGTGAGGGTCAGTAGGTGAGAGTGGGGCATTCCTGGGACATCGTGAGTTGAGGGCCTTTCAGTAAAGTTAGAGTCCATGGCCGTGCCCAGGCCATCTGCCCCTGAGAGAGAAATGCCCACCTGGCACCGACTGTGGCAGCAAGAAGAGCCTTAGGCCATCTGAGGCTCTGTTTTCTGACCTGTAAAGGGAGAATTGGCTGTCTCGGCATTGGGCTCCTTTCCAAAGTGAGGCTTCCTGGTCCTCTGTGCAGGTGACAGGAGCTGGGGAAGTGGCCAGGTTCCATCCTGTTTCCTGTTTCCTCAGGGTGTATGTGTGCACGTGTGCATGTACCCTGTATGTGTGAACGTAGACATTATGTAGGAGTGTGTGCATACACGGTGTGCATGTGTGTGTACACACCATATGTGTACAATGTGTGTAGACACGCTATGGATGTGTACATGAGCACTGTGTGTACACTGTGTTTGCATGCATTTATATATACACATCCCATGCTTATACCTCAAAGTAAGACAAACAGATAGCAATAGGACATACTTTGTCTCCCAAGCCCCCAAGTTTTCTCAGGGTATAATCCATACCTTGGGTCAATCATCCGCCTGCTGATCTGAAGGGCCTAACCCAGAGGCTTTACCCTGTCTGCATGTTGGAATCCTGGAGCTCTTTAAAAAATCTAGCACCAGGCTGGGCGTGGTGGCTCATGCCTGTGATCCTAGCACTCTGGGAGGCCCAAGCAGGTAGATTGCTTGAGCTCAGGAGTTCAACACCATCCCGAGCAAGAGCAAGATCCCATCTCTACTAAAAATAGAAAAACTAGTGAGGTGTAGTGGCATACACCTATAGTGTAGGAGAATGAGGCAAGAGGATCACTTGAACCCAAGAGTTTGAGGTTACTGTGAGCTATGGTGCCACGGTACTCTACCAGGGTGACAGAGACAGAATCTGTCTCAAAGAAAAAAAAATCCAGCAGCAGGGCCCAGCCCAGATGGATGTAGTCAGGATCCACAGTGAGGCCCGAGCACTGCGGGAAGCCAGCAGGTCAGTGTGGCCATCCAGCCCTGCACATGCTTCTTATCCCCACTGATCCTTAGAGTCACTGATGATGTCCTAGCTCTAATCCAGGCCTCAGATCTCTCAGATGGCTGGGAAGGCACAGCTGAGCCCTGCTGGGAGGGGTCTGGAAGAGCTGGACATAGGTCACCGTGGCAGGGACGGAAGGATGTGGCCCTGAGACTGGCGGGAGGCCTATGCTCCACTTTTGACTCCTCTACTTTTGACCCTCGGGCCTAGGGTTCCTCTGGAGCAGGTGGTCCTGCCCCACATTGACCTGTTGACCTACTTCTAGATCAAGAGTGACCCTGGTTAGGCCAGAGTCTTTTTTTTTTTTTTTCAATCCCATGGTCCATTTGCACAGAGTCTTCTAAAGTCAGGAAATGACAAGCTCTCCAGGTGCTTCTGGTCATGGGCACTGGTGGGCTGGGAGTGGGGGGCAGGCCTTGCCTACAGAGCCTCTGGTTTTTCCCTGCTTTGACAGTGTCTGGGGTCAGCTACTGACCTGTGCTCTGTCCTTTTTCCAGCACCGGGAACAAAGGGCACAGAGACGGTGTACAGCGAAATCCGGAAAGCCAACCGCAGTGAGTGAGGGTCCCCCGACTCCTCAGCCTGGAGGGTGGACAGAGAAAAGCAGAAGCAAAGAAACCCAAACAGATCACCACTCACACCAGAGTTGTGAGCTCACTCTTTCCTGCTGCCCTGGAAAAGCTTGTGGCAGCAGCAATCCCAAGCCCAGCCCGGGCGCACAGAATCAGAATCTCTAGAATCTGCACGCAACAAGCTCTCAGATATTTCTGATGCTGCCGACATTGGAGAAGCAGTTTTTGTTGTTGTTGTTGTTGTTTTTTTTGAGATGGAGCCTCAAGCTATCCCCCTGGGTAGAGTGCCATGGCATCACAGCTCATAGCAACCTCCAACTCCTGGGCTCAAGCAAGTCTCCTGCCTTCGCCTCCCAAGTAGCTGGGACCACAGGCACCCGCCAC